>PVJS01021437.1:0-31505 GCA_004027185.1 Glis glis
ATCCTGTGAGGTAGGTAGTACTATTATCCCTAATTTACAGATGAGGAAATTGAGACACAGAGAGAGAAGTAAATTGCTCAAGGTTACAAAAAATAGTAAGTGATAGAGCAAGAATTTAAAACTCAGGCAGTCTGCCTCCAGAGCCCAGGATTCATTGCAGCATTCATTTCTTATGAGTAAATTTTAAGGTTTTTGGATATTAATGATAAGCCATTTTTGGCATATATGGACCACAGATAAATCCATGTCTAAATCATGGTAAAGAGTTCAAAGAACAGAATGAATGCCTTGAAATTTTGGCAAATGTTATCAACATGAAAGCAACAGAAAACAATAACTAAAAGGTGTGTGTTTTCACTATGTGAACAGAGTACTCCATAATTAGCCACTGAAAGGAATATCCTCTCAAATAGAGCATCCAAAGAGGTCACTGTTTTGACAAGTTTTGGCACAATAAATATAAATTATTTAGCCAAGCAACAGAGTTAATGGCATGACAACCATGGGAAATTAGTATAAGAGAAATGTAAATCATATGCAACATTAAACATATCTTATAAAAAGTCTGTAAAATATTCTGTCATATACTACTACTAAAGCCAACAAGGTTAAACATTTTCCTTCCTTCCAAAAAACTCTTCAAATGTTAGAAAGTCACTAAAACATCTGTAATGTGTTTTTGATGGTTGTCCTGAATGGGTATTCTTTTTAGTTAAAATTATTCAGTAGTAAGACAGTTATCCCAAAGTAATATGTCAGCATTAAATTTCAGGTTGTTATTCATAAATTAAGTATTTGGTCTTTTACTATATGACACTTTAGTTTGCTAAAGCACTTTGTATTTTCTAATGTTTTTAATTAACTCTGGTCAAAATCTGCATTCAAAATATTTGTTAGCACAATAGCCACCTCAGACCTAAAAATAAATTTTAAAACAGCTTTGAACAAGTTATAAAAAGCATAAACAAGCTATCATCTCTCAACTGGATGAGAATGAAAAGAACAATAATTATGTAGCTGGAAAGAGTTTTAAAAAATCAATTTAAAATATCACTTAGTAATTCCTGAGAGAGGCACCGATATAAGAAAAGCATGACCAAATAACATCAAATTTACTACTAGTTACCCACAATTAACAATTAATGGGTAAGTCTGGGAACAAAATATTTCAAAATGCATGTTTACGGAATGCTATTTATGCTTTGGGTAAATAAATATTAATAGTGGAGAATGGTATTTGAGAGTGGTTAACTATATTTAGAAAAGAAACAACAGGGACTCAATAAAAGATTAACTAATTAGAACCAAGTATATAATATAGTCAAGGCCCATGATTATTTTCAAAATGTGGTTTTATTAATGCACTTTAGGATAAGTGCCATTTTATTCTACCTTCCTCTTGAAGAAATACTGCCAATTATAAACAATCACAGCAGACTTTTCATTAGACAACTGTGTGTGGGGTGTGGTGGTTCATTTGTATCACACTGAAAATGAGTTTATAAACAACACTGACCAACAATATTTCCTTCTAAAATTTTCTTTAAGGCAGATCTGTTTAGCATTGTCTATATTATTAACATGGTACAGTGCGGTTTTACAAATTTAACTGTTTTCTCAGTGATAATAATACACATGGTCAAGAACAGGCAACAAAATCTCTTCTAGTTCTTCTACCTGCCACCATTTTAAAAACACAAGTTCTTCATATATATATATATATTTATATATTACTGTATCAAAACACATTTTAACAGACTTCACAGCTCATTTAAAGCTTCAGTTTACAGTCATTCATTTGAAAGATTTCTATATAGAATGTTCACTTAGAATGAATTCCTACTGGAATTTCAGGGTTCTATGTCAGAAATGCGGTACTTCTTCACTGCAACACTAGATGTTTTACCTTGGTTCATTCACATTTTTCTTTCAAGGTTTCCTAATTTTACTTTTGGATCTTCCTTTTTGTTTGCTTGACTTATTTCCTTTAGTATATTCTCAGGTAAGGCAGGTTGATACCTATATAAATAACCATAAGGACGAAGATGGTAAACGAGGTATTCTAATTCATACATAGTTGTAGAATCAACATAGTGAAAAGAAACTGCCAGATCAGAACAGCAACCAGGACCCTAAAAAAGTAGTGGAAACAGGTATGGTTAATAAACAGTACACTAACAAACAACACTCAAATACTTACAAGGACACGCTAATTTTTAAAATATTCAAGTGTTAAAGCTGGCAAGGTAAAGCAGAGGCACCTTATTTATTACATCTGTGGAAGAAACCAATAATTTTTAGAGTTTCTAATGATTTAAAACCAAACATGAATTTTCTTAAGTATTTCTAACTGAAACAATATTCTCTTCCACTCTTCAGTGTTTTAGCAGATAAAATTATTGAAATTTCTTCAAATGAAAGGGGCAGGTATACAAAGAATAAGGCTGGAATTTTTTGAACTTTTGCTTTCTCTTTACAATTTTGTTATTATACTTTTTTGCTTGGTTTAGCTTCAGGCACCTCTGGAGTATTCACTGACTACATAGTTTGCCCAGTATGTGCCTTCAACCAAATAGTACAGTATCTCAAGCCAGGCCTGGGTTTGTATCTAAATTTTGACTGCTAGTATTTGACATTAGGCAACCTACTAACTCTCTAAAAGTTCCAATTTCCCCATCTGCAAAAGGTGGTTATGTAAAGAAGACAGTGTGTGTAAAATACTTGTGACTATGCTGATTATAAAGTCAATAAATATTAGACACTATTGACAGATTAATCATATTTAGGTACCCTCAGTAAACAGGTAAGATTTAAACTTTGTCCAGTTATTTAGTTCTCATAGATTCCTAATAGGGTTGGTATAAGAACAGGTTTAAAACAAAACAAAAACTTAATGACAATAATGAAACAAAAAGGAATGAGAAAGCAAGAAAACAGAAAAAGAGACTGGTTCTGGAATTAATAGTCACAAGGTCAATCTAGGGTCAGAATTGGTATCTGGAGAATGTTTCACACAGGTGACTCCAAAAAAACCTTAGACATTATCTGATGTCTTTCCAAGAATGGAGGGCAAATTCCTAGAAAAGATTCATATTGACCCATTCAACTGAACATTTAATAATTTGTGTTTGAAAATATGTAATTTACAGTATAATAAAAATGGCCAAAGGTCCATTAAATTTTCTCTGTCCTTTTCTTTGAACCAAACACTGGATATGTAGAATTCTTGGACAACCATACACATTTCTAAAATTACCTGGTGCCTATTCTATTCTACCTTTAGGGAATATCACAACAGAAACAAATATGAAAAGTAACCAGTTAAGTCAACCTATAAACCAGTAAGTCTGACAGATACATGAGTCATATGAGGGAGGGCTAAATGAGCAATGTGTGCATGTATGATCTCCTAACCTGACACTTATCAAATGTATAATTAAAATGCACCAATAAATGAATATAAAAAATAACATATTTGCACACAACCTAAAAAAAAAACTTTTCCAGCAGCCATATTAAGATGTAAGAAGAAACAGGCAAAATTAATTTGAATATATTCTGTTTAATTGAAGAAATTCATCATACTGTTTCAACATGTAATAAATATTTTTATTGTGCCTAATGAAGTCATTCCTTATTTGTGCTAAGTCCTTAAAATCAGGGGTGTATGTTATACTTCGCACATCTCAATTTGGACTAGTGACATTTCAAGCACTCAATAGCCACATGTGGCTAGGGGATCCTGAACGGGCCAGAGCATATTTAACCGCTACTGATACTTTTTTTTAGTTTAAATTGCTGATATTCATATTTCTGCTAAAATTTACATTATCTTAGGCTATTTTATTTACTTGACAGCCAGAATGCTGTTCCTCTTAAGCATTATAAGCAATAAAAGACAATAAAAGAAAAGACAATAAAAGAAAGCAGCTCTAATTATTAGAAAGAAACCAAAATAGTTCTTTGCTGATGATTAGTTTTACCCCAAAAACACAAGTGGAAGAATCATCAGAAATAAAGAATTCTGTAACAGATTTGAAAGATGTTTAAAAAGTTTTAATGTATAGCAGTTAAAAAGGCCCAAGTAGAATAGTAACAAAAATATTAAATACCCAGAAGATACTTAAGATTAAAGATCTGAGAAAGACTATAAAACTTTACTAGAGAATGTAAAAAGCAACTTAAAGAAAAATTCCTGGGCAAAGATGTCATTGCCCCTAAATTAATGGGTTTATATACAGGGATAAAGACATGACAAGATACCCAAACACTTTGAAAGAGAAAGAAGGGAGACTAATATATATTCTTAAATTAGTAACTTAAAAAATACTGTAAAGACACAAGGTTCAAAACCATATGGGGCTGGTCCAAAACCAAACCTAAGAATAGCACAGATCTGCAATCCTAGATACAGATCCTACTAGAAGTAAAATTACAGAATATGATAAAAGAGGTAATTTAGTCATGAAAGTAAGACTCAGTTAAGAAATAATACTGGAACAATTAGGTAACATTTAGAAAAAAAAGGAGCTCCTTAGACCAACCATGTATTAATATGTTTCAGGCAGACTAGAATTAATGTAAATAAACTGAAGAATAGAATAAATGAGATTTGACCATTTCTGACCTACAGAAAAGGCAAGTTCACATGCAAAGGGAAAAAATTCAGATATGAAATAATTACATATATATTTTCAACTTTATACTGAGAGTGCTAATTAGTGAAAAGTCACTTTCTAAAAGATTTCCAGGGAAGGGAGAAGGTGGTACGGGAAGGGAACTGCATGAAGAGTCAGTTCTGAACAAGCAACTTGTACATTTTACATCCTAACTTATTAGATAAAATGTTCTATACTGTATTCTTAGTGATTACTACAGAGAAAAAGCATATGTATCAGATTTAGAAAGGCTTTGAAAATAGTAGTTCACATAGTGAGAAGAAAAGTTATTAAATGATACAGGTGAGAATAATGAAATTTTGGTTCCACACTGGGTTTTTGGAGAACCTCCTGATGAAGAATAGGCAACTTTAGAAGACTGGGCCCATTTCAGTACTTTAAATTTTGTTTTAGAATCTTCAATATAATAGAATAAATTTTTATGGGGACAACAAATCTTGCCAACCATTTAAAAACCATCATGATTTAACAAAAGATGCACAAGAGCAATATTTTTGTTCATGGAAAGCAAATTGTCAGGTATCTTCTATTTGTAAGTAGGGGCAATACTCTTAGAAAGAAGGATATTTTACTGGTTACAAAATAATTACAATTATGTCCTTTTGCTATTATTGTATGTACCAAACATCAGATACTCATGAAATGCCAGTAGCAGCCAACCTCCTACTTTTAACAACCAAATGTTTCAACACCTTGCCAAATGTCCCCTGGGGGGCAAAAGTGCCCCTGGTGGAAAACCACTATTCTAGATGATGATTTGAAAGCACTGGCTTGTGGAGAAGTGGTACCATGAAGTACACTATCAGTAAGGGCCAAAGAAAAGAAGGCACAGAGAACTAGTGACCTGTCTAAAGACATTATTTGATTCCTGGTCACATTCCATTATTCACTGCAACAGTGCTTATAATAGTGAAAATCCAACATGTACATCGGCAAGAGAAAACAGGCTCAGACATTAGCCATATTCTGTTCATCCAAGGTCATTTGGCTATTAAATGAGAGCAGGATTTGAACTGAGGTAGTTCTGAACCTCCAAATCTTTTCACATGCTGTTCCTGATCAACAGAAGGCTCTTCAAACAGATCTTCTCACAGTCTGCGCTCTAGCCTCACTCAAGTTTTTGTTCCAAAGTCACTCCTTAGGAGCGATGCTGTGGTATATACCTGTAATCCCTGTGACTCAGGAAGCTGAGGCAGGAGGATCACAAGTTCGAGATCAACCTGGGCAATTTTAGCAAGACCTTGTCTTACTAAAGTCCCCCCCCCAAAAAAAATGGAAAAAAAGAGCTGGGCATGGTGGTGCACACTTGTAATCCTAGTTCTTGGGAGGCTGAGACAAGAGGATCACAGGTTCGTGGCCAGCCTCAGCAACTCATTGAGGCCCTCTACAACTTAGTGAGACCCTGTTTCAAAATAAAAAATAAAATAGGGCTGGGATGTAGCTCAGAGGTAGAATGCCCCTGGGTTCAATCCCCAGTATCACACACACACACACACACCAAAAAAAAGGAAAAAAGGGCGGGGGATGTAGCCCAGAGGTAGATGCCCCCTCGGTTCAATCCCTAGTAATGTAAAAAAGGTCACACTTTAAAGAGGCCTTCCTTAATCATCCAAGCCAAAGCACACTACCCACTATGGATCACTCTTCATCCCCTTACTTGGCTTTCTTTTTCTTCAGGGCATTTACCACTACTTAAAATCATATCTTTATCAGTCTGCCCGTTAATGTGTATTCCGTCATCTAGAATGTAGTTTCTTTTTTATTTTATTTATTTTTTGGTACCAGGGATTGAACCCAAGGGCATTCTACCTCTGATCTACACCCCCAGCCCTATTTTATTTTTTAATATGGAAACAGGGTCTCACTAAGTTGCTGAGGCTGGCCTGGAACCTGCGATCCTCCTATCTCAGCTTCCCAAGTACTGAGATTATAGAAGTGTGCTATCATGCCTGGCTAGAAGATTCTTGAGAACTGGAACTTGTCTGTATTTACTTCTATACTCTGGGTGCCTGGCATATAGTAGTATCAATAGACTTATTGAATAACTACACTGAATAACTACTGCTGATGTCCCTGTTCTCATCTGCTTTGTTTTAAATTCTAAGAGAGAATTCTAATTATTGGTACTAAAAAATACACACAAATTACCTAGTCCCCCTACCCCTTTGGTTAACAAAAGTCAGTCCCAAGTACTTATATAGCAATAAAATTTCTAAACTTACCTCTACAGGAGGATAATAGTTATAATTCCAGTACCAAAATGTTCTGGGTAGATAACCTTTGATTAAGTGATGTTCTGGTACAAAGGGATGAAAAGTTTCTTTTCCAGTGGTATCTCTGGAATCTCCAGCTTCTACATTCATAATTTCCATGCATTTTCCCAGTGCTAAGTCTTCGATGGAGGAACTGTGTGTACATTTGTCTGTTTTAAATGCTTGCACAAATCTCCTCAAGGCTTCTTTGCTTAGTACATATCCTGCTCCTCCACTCATATAACCCTGCTTTACATACGGCTTAAATCTCCTCCCAAAGTAAATGGGTTCCTCAGGGTTGTATTTGGAAAGAAGCCATCTCACATTGTCTAGTACGACATACGTGTCGTCGTCTGCTTTCATAAACCAGTCCGCATCTTCTAAATAATGGTCATGAACATACTGGAAAGCTTTAATTGTTTTCCAGTATAGCTGATCTCTGCCTTCTTTGGTTTTTAATCCCACAGTAGGAAAGTCTTTATTTTCTTCTGAACTCATAAACAATACTTTATTACAACGCTGAGCCCAAGTAGCTTTGACATGTTTGGCCTTTTTCTCTAGATTCTGAGGGCCAGTCATAACCCAACAAAGAACTTTAACTTTCTGATAGAGGTATTCAGTGATGTCTGTGTTCTCATCTGTTAAAAAAACATTTTTGAAGTTATATTTACACAAATGTAAAATCCAAATAAATTATATTGAAAACAGTTCTTAATTTCAAAGATTCTATTCATTTATTATTAGTGATTTAGAGGAAGAAAGCAAAGCTAACCCTACTGTGAACTGACATTGTGTCTTCTGGGCTTCATGTCAGTCTCATCCAGACCACCGAAGCTGCCACTAGGACCTAAGTTCTTACTACTCAAACTGTGGGTCACTCACCAGAAGCACCAGCCTCAGCTGGGAGTTTGTTAGAAATGCAGAATCTTAGGCAACATCCCCAAATCAATTTTTTTTTCAGTACTGGGGATTGAACCCAGGGGCATTCTACCTCGGAGCTACACCCCCAGCCCTATTTTTTATCCTTTATTTTGAAACAGGGTCTCACTAAGTTGCCGAGGGCCTAAGTAGCTGAGGTTGGCCGCAAACCTGGATCCTCCAGTCTCAGCCTCCCACGTACTGGGATTACAAGCATGCACCACCATGCTGGCCAGAATCAAATTTTAACAAGCTCTCCTGGTGACTGGCATGCACATTAAATACTATCTTAATCAGTCTCTGCTTAGCACTTTATACTACAAAGAGAGCTTCAGCTATTTTATAGCAGAACACTCGCAGGAATTTCTCATTGCTCTCAATGAGCTTCTGAAGGGCAGAAAAAGCATGCTGCTGAAGTAGCAGTCCATTTTTGAAGGTCACTTAGAGTCCACTGTTACGAACTGTCTACAAGTAACCTGCAGTGACCCTGAAAGCTTACATTACACCAGTTCAAAGCAGGTCAATGCAGGATTGAGACTGCTTCTGGTAGTTCTATATACCTCATTCCAAAATGCAAATTCACTAGTCAGAAACATAACAGAATAAGGGGTACAGGTGGGATTTCCAAGATTGTCTAGAGCATTGTTTTTTAAATTATCAGTCTGCAAAGAAATAAGGAACTTATATCAGAATATAAAGCAACATATTACTTCTTTCATCAAGGCAAGCTTGTTATTCAAAAGGGGAAAAAAAGAAGTCCACTTATTTAAGCATTGAGCTTAGGGACTTAAACCGATTTACATCGTGGTGCTAGCTTCTTATCTGGATGCAAACAATGCATAGGTTGTCAGGCCAGTACCACATTATGAGTAGCACTGGTCTAGAGGAAGAGCCCAATTTTCAGATTCTAAGCTAGTACTTCTCAAATTATCTGTGATAAAGGACTATTTTCATTAGAGACCTATACTTTTATAAACAAGATAAAATGGATAAGAAAACAGAAGCTAAAACAGAAATATAAAACACAAGCCCTAAGTCTTTACTTTAAAATTCAGACGAACTTCTGTCAAATTACTGTTGACGTTTCTGTTTACTCCGAATTTCAACACATAGTTGCAGACCACCATGAATTTGCAAACTACACTTTGAGTAGCAGTGCTCTAGGTAGTATCCTAAGGAAGCATATCCTTAAAGTTACAGTGGGTCATAAAGCCTCAGTCCTGTGAAAAATGAACAACATAATTTGCTAGCTAACAGAGTGAACAAAAGAAAAGGACGGGTGGGGCATAAGCATATTCTAATGCCCCTCTATATATCAAGAATTTACTATCCCAAAGACAAAAGCATACAAAATTCCCCTAGTTTTAGTCAGAAGCATTCACTATTCATACACCCAGCGAGCCCAATCTCTTAGCTATATAGATAGACCAAATTCTAGATGCCAACAGAAAACGGTACATGTCTCACTTAGGAAAGGAGAGCATTCTCCCCATGGTTAGAACCTGATAGATACTCTCATTCTCTTGATTATTCATTTATTAATTACTCTGTATGATGCTGGTGCTAGCAAAGGAGATAAAAAGATGAGTAAGACACATTTCCTGCCACAGAGTTTAGTAGGGTAGACTGACATGCAAACCAGTAACTGCTACATACGAAGAGATGCCATAAAAATGTATATAAAGGGTTCAATGTGCTAAGGGAAAAGTAGCTAGCGGCTGACAAATCCGAGAGAGCAGTGACATAAGAAATTGGGTAGAACAGAAAAGGGAGAGAGAAAGTAACACTAGAAAAAGAGAAAGATGAAGCAGAAAATGGTCTTTGAAGCTGTAGAAGCTCACCAAAACAAAGGACAAACAATATAGTGGTTAGCTGAGTGCAGGTACATGGATATAGCTGAAGGCCTGAATTAGAGGAAATGCACTGTGAATTGAGAGACAGACCTGATAAAAAATGTTAGAATTCAGTGACAAATAGAATTGACTAGTATGTGAAGGAAAGTATGTATCACAAGTTCATAGTTTCTGGCTTAGGCAGATGGAAATGAGCTATAGAAAATAAGGAATATAGGAGAAAGAGCAAGTTTAAGGAGTGTACTATGGTTTGGATTTAAATGTCCCCTAGACCTCAGGTGACAAGGCAGCCATGTTCAGAGGTAGCACTTGGTTGCTGAGGAAGGGTCTTAGCCAAGGACAGTGTTTTCTCAGGCCACAGCTGCAGCTTCCTTCTCTTCTCCCCCACCACTACAAGCTAACACAAGCTCTCACCCTTTCTCTCTGCCCTCTGCTATAATGCCACAAGGACCTGTAGCCCCAGCTTCTGCTTAGAAGCCGATCGAATGTGGACTGAAATCTCCAGAACTGTGAGCTTATAAATAAGCTTCTTCCTCTGAGTTTTGTGTGTCAGGTGTTTGGGTTACAGCAGTGAGAATGCTGACTAAAACAAGAGTGGGAAGAAAAACAGGAGTTCAATTTACAAATGCTGAATCTGAGGAGAGTAGACAAACTTTTAGCTTAACCAACATTTTGTGGGACATTGAAAAGAATATTAAATATATCTAATATCAAATATATGCTCCTGTAGGGAAGCCTAGTATAGACTATTATAGTAGGCAAGCTTGGCTCCAATTAATCTGAAGACAAGAAACTCTGCTACAGAACAAGGGCACAGTCACCAAATTGCTCTATAATGAGAACACAGAGGTCCTACTCTGAACTCACTCACTGTTAAGTAAACATTCATGTAACATGACAATTTTTAATAGTATGCAGATGCTTGCTAGTTGATAAAACTCAATCAGGCTTTGATACTTCACCTTCAATCTCTGCATGAGAAGAAGGAAAGAAGTAATTTACTACTGGAAACATAAGAGAAAAAACTCTTAATGGGGACCCCTCTGTATCTGAAAATTCCATTTTCAAGCTGCTTGTCTCCTTTTTTGCCAAATAAATTAGAATTTGCAGAGATCTTTGTATTATGTTATGTTTTTATCTCCAAGTGTCTGTAAGTGGGCTGAAGATAAACACAATATAAGAAATAGATGGAAATTAAAATTATGAGGGTTGATGACATCACACATACAGAGAAAGAGAAATGTGGAGAAAATGAAGTTATTTTAACAAACCCTTAATGTTTCTACTTCCTTAGTTTTGTATGACTCTCAAAAGATTAGTTATATTAACTGATAAAATCACAAACTGAACTATATATATATATATATATATATATATACACACACATATATATATATTTTGATATTTTTCTAGGAAAACAAGACTAAATATAAACTGTGCCCAAAACAACATAATAGCAAGTCATACAGATATAAACCAAGATAACAAACTTTCTAAAACTTATGCCTTTCTCCAAATCATGTTTTCTAAACCATCTCTACCTAAAAATAAATTTAAAATTAATAGCGTATCTCCTAAATAATATGGATATTAGAAAGTTCCTTCTAAGACAAACAAAAAATTATGTTTTAAAATCTGGAATATAGAGATCATTTTAATCAATAGTGATATAACAAAATTTATATAAACAACTTTTCCAACACTCAATACTTAGACTGAAATACTCCTTAATAACACAAACCATACCTTTATGTTGCCTAGAATCTGCATTGAAATTCATTTGTCCTTCTAGATGATTCTGTCCATTATCATCTGAATGCCTAGCATGAGGATCATTATGAAGAATACTAGGCTGAGTGTCACCCTGTTCTCCCAACAAAATATTAAATAGCTGAGAACATAAAAAAAATCCTATTGCTGATCCACAGAGAAAAGTTAAAAAATTCAACCAAGATTTAGAGGCCATTTCCCGAAAGTGTATTTCTGTAAAAAAAAGAAAAAAAAGTTATAAAAGTATAAAACAACATACATACACATACCAAGAGTAAAAAGTCTGATAATGTTTAGCTATCATGGAAAGTTAATTCTTTCTTTCTTTATAGAAGAAATTTGATAGTATGACACACCTATGACTTTACCACTTTTTATTTGCTACTATAATTGCACATCATAGACAATAAAATAGATGAGCAGTAAGTAGAACAGTTATTGTTGGCAGAGCATAGAGGTATTTGCACACAGAATTTCCTATTCTTCCCACCAGGATCCTTCATGAACCCAAGCATGCTTGCCATCATCTTTTTCTTTCTTGGCTGTCAACTCTGAGTACTTAAGCTACCTTTCTTCTCTTTTGTAACCATCACCTATTCTATTCTCCAACCCAGGGGTTAGCAAACTTTTTCTCTAAAGGATTAGAAATAAAATACTTCAGGCTTTGTAGGCCAGATATTATCTTTTGAATCTTGTTCTTTCTAAACAATTCTTTAAAAACATAAGTCAAAGCCGGGCGTGGTGGCGCATGCTTGTAATCCCAGTACTTGGGAGGCTGAGACCAGAGGATTTGGGTTCGCAGCCAGCCTCAGCTACTTGGTGAGGCCCTCTGCAACTTAGTGAGACCCTGTTTCAAAATAAAGAATAGGGATAGGGGTGTAGCCCAGAGGCAGAATGCCACTGGGTTCAATCCCTGGTACTGCCAAAATAATAATAATAATAATAATAATAATAACATAAATCAATAAGTTTGTGGAGGGCCTGGCCTATCACCTGTTTTTATAAATAAATTTTTATTTGAACACACCTATGCCCATTCATTTATGTGTTGACTGGGGATGATATGACCTACAAAACCTTACCTGGCTCTTTATAGAAAAAGTTTTCTGGCCCCTGCTCTGATACCCTATCTTCATTACAGTACTGGATGTAGCCTCCCTCTGCTCACCATCTTTCACTGTTATCCTACTAAGACTGCAAGATCCTGGATGGCAGCTGTACAGTACCAGCATTAAATAGGTAAGTAGGGTGCCTCAAACATAGTGGCTGTTCAACAGCAAGAAGAGCCAGCACGGTGGCACATGCCTGTAATCTCAATACTGAGACAGGAGGACAGCAAGTTTGAGGCCAGCCTCAGCAACTTAGTGAGGCCCTGTTTCAAAATAAAAAATAAAATAGGGCTGGGGGTGTAGCTCGGAGGTAGAATGCCCCTGAGTTCAATCCCCAGTAACTAACTAACACACACACACATGCGTGCCTGTTGAATTGCCATGTAACATTCAGGGCCCTTTTTTGTGTGTGGGGGGCACACACGGCACAATCAAGAAAAGTCACATTCAAACCCAGATATGCCTTTTTAAGAAAAGCCAGTGCTCTTTCCATTACATTTCTCAAACTCTTCACCCAATCACCACTAACAGCAAAGGACATGGACATATGTAATAAAAGGTAGAAGTCGCCGGGCATGGTGGCGCACGCTTGTAATCCCAGTACTTGGTAGGCGGAGACCGGAGGATCCGGGTTTGCGGCCAGCCTCAGCTACTTAGTGAGGCCCTCTGCAACTTCGTGAGACCCGGTTTCAAAATAAAGTATAAAAAATAGGGCTGGGGGTGTAGCTCAGAGGTAAAACGCCCGTGGGTTCAATCCCCCGTACCACCAAAAAAAAAAAAAAAAAAAAGGTAGAAGTCTGGGAGATGAGCCCAAAAATCAAAATTGCTCTGAAATATTTTATAAAAACAAAATGCACAAACCAACATCACCAGTACAATAGCAAAAAACAAAAAACAAAATTTCATATGGTTGTATTTCCGGAATGGCTTACTAGGATTTTTTAAACCAACTATCAAAGTACAATTAGGAGGGGAAAAAAGGAAAAAAATGTGTAAAAAAAAAAAGTTTGAAGACACTAGTAGGGTATCAAGGCAACGAGAATTCGTGGGTCTAAAATCTAGAAGAAAAGAGGTGGACTAGACATCTGGCACAGCTCTTCTCCTCAAGACAATCATCGTTGTCTCTTGGTATCTCCCATATACTTTAAATGATCTCAAGATTACTTGTAATACAATTCACAGTTGGTTGAATCCATGGATAGAGAACCCATGGGAGGCCAACTGTACTGATTCTAAAAGATAAAAACAGTTGAGAGGCAAGGAAGCTAAGCAAAAATCAAAGTTCAAGGTCTTTCTAGAAGAGGTCCTAGAAAAATTTCTTTGTATTATATATAACTTATTTTCAATTTAAAAATATTTTGTGATGCGTTTGATGCCTGCCATCCTCTTATTCTTTCCCACCCAGAGCATTATCAGTCAGCATATGCTGGCTTCTCCTTATTGCTTTTAGTCCATTCACTTCCAATTTCTAGGACTCTTTAGGATTAGGTACCTGCTCCTGAGATAAAAGGGTCATCTCAGGTAGGTGGAATGCACTCCCATTTTACAGGTGAACTCAGACACAGAGCGATCCTTAACACTCGTACAGTCACGAAGCAATTGTTAAGAATTCTCTTAACCACTTTGCTATAGTTTTATAGAATTGTGATTAGACATGCTGTTTCAAAGAATTAAGATATAAATTGCATTTATTTGAATTTATAGGAAAAAAGGAAATGAACCTAAAGGACCTATTAAACATCACAGAATATGACACTCCCTTTTATAAATGATCCATTTGAAGATTAGGAAAAAAAAGTTATGAAAAATGTAAAGCAGTTGGAGGCCCTTTACTTAACAACATATTTCAATTTTAGGCAGTATCTCTTAGCTTCTTGCTGTGAGAAATGTGGAAATCAGCATGCACACATACTCAATTTTTGTGAACTATTTTTATTTGGTAAAAATTTATTATGAACTGTAATTTCATGACTGCTTAATATTGGATATATATATTAAACTAAATTCCATGCTCACCAACAGTCCTTTCATTGCAGTTCCTCTAAACTTGACATTGTCATATTTTGGGGGAGACTGGATTTCAGCAAGTAGTTCCCACATCTGGTGCTACAACTGAAATTTTTGCAGGCTTAAGAATGTCTATTTTCATATGTGAAACACAACTTGACTATATATAAATATTCTTCTCCTTAAAACTTTGTATTATTCCATGGTCTTCTCATATACATGCAAAAGAAGATATGCCTTGTAGATACAGGTATATCTTTTTTTTTTTCGGTACTGGGGATTGAACCCAGGGGCATTCTACCTCCAAGCTACACCCCCAGCCCTATTTTTATTCTTTATTTTGAAACAGGGTCTCACTAAGTTGGGGAGGGCCTCACTAAGTAGCTGAGGCTGACCACGAACGCAGATCCTCTGGTCTCAGCCTCCCAAGTACTGGGATTACAAGCATGCGCCACCATGCCCGGTTTACAGGCATATCTTGTTTGCTGTCCTTTGCTTTACTGCACCTCAGAGATATGGTTTTATACAAATTGAAGGTTTGTGACAATCTTGTGTTGAGAAAGTCTGTATTTCCAAAAGCATGTGGTTACTTTGTGTCTCTGTGTCACAATTTGGTAATTCCCCCAATATTCCTAACTTTTTCATTATTATTTTATTTGTTATGATGGCCAGTGATCTTTGATGTCAGTATTGTAATTGTTTTGGAGTGCTATGAACTGCACTGATATAAGACTGCAAAGTTAATCAAGGTTGTGTGGACTGACTGCTCTACCACCTGCCTATTCCCCATCTCTCTCCTCCTTCTCAAGCCTCCTTATTCCTTAGGTCACAACAATATTGAAGTTAGGTCAACTCATAATCCTACAATGTCCTCTAAGTGTTCAAGTGAAAGGAAGAGTCACACATTCCTCACTTTAAATCAAAAGCTAGAAATGATTAAGCTTAGGGAGGAAGGCATGTCAAAAGCAGAGTAGTGAAAGCTGAGAAGTTCTGGAAGGAAATAAAAGAGTGGTACTGCAGCATACACACAAATGATAAGAACATGAGACAGCCTTATTGTTGATAGGGAAAGTTTCAGTGGTCGGGATGGAAGATTCACCATAAAATTACCTTAGGCCAAAGCCTAATCCAGATTAAGGTCCTAACTGTTCACTTCTAGGAAGGCTGAGAGGTGAAGAACCTGAAGAAGAAAAGTCTAAAGCTAGCAGAGGTTGATTCATGAAAATTAGGGAAAGAAAACTACAAGGTAAAGCAGTATCAATGTAAAAACTGCAGCAAGTTATCCGAAGATCTAGTCAAGATCACTGATGAAGGTGGCTACACTAAATAGGTTTTCAATGTCAATGAAATAGTTGTATATTGAAAATAGATGTCACATATGACTTAGGCAGTCAGAGAGAAGTCAATGCCTGGCTTCAAAGCTTCAAAGGACAGGTGACTCTTTTGTTAGTGGCTAATGCAGCTGGTGTCCTTAAGCTGAAGTCAATGCTCATTTATCATTCCAAAACTCCTAAGGCCCTCAGGAATTACACTAAATCTACTCTGCCTGTGCTCTATATATGGAACAACAAAGCCTGGACAACTCATCTATTTACAACATGGTTTACTGAATTTTTTAAGTGCACTATTGAGACCAACTACATACAATGAAAAGATTCCTTTCAAGCTATTACTGCTTACTGACAATGCACCCAGTCATCCAAGAGCTCTGATGTACATTAATGTTGTTTTCATGCCTGCTAATACAAAAGCCATTCTGCAGCCCATGGACCAAGTAATTTCAACTTTTAAGTCTTATTACTTAAGAAAAATATTTCATAAGGCTATAGCTGCCACAGACAGTGATCTCTCTGAGGGACCTGGCTAAAGGAAATTGAAGTCCTTCTACAAAGATTCACCACTCTAGACGCCATTAAGAATTTGTGATTCATGGGAAGAGCTCAAATTATCAACATTAACAGGAGTTTGGAGAAAGTCTATTTCAATCCTCATGGATGACTTTGAGGGGCTCAGGACTTCAGTGGAGGAAGTAACTGCAGATGTGGTGGAAATAGCAAAGGAACCAGAAATGCAGCTAAAGAGGTGACAGAATTGTTGCAATCTCATGAAAAACTTGAATGAGGGGCTGCTTCTCGTGGATAAGAAAAGAGTGGTTTCTTGAGATGGAATTCAATCCTGGTGAAGATGCAGTGAACACTGTTAAAATGACAATATGTGATTTAGAATATTACATAAAGGTACTTGATAAAGCAGTGGCAAGGCTTGACAAGATTCCAATTTTGAAGAGCGTTCTACAGTGGGTAAATTGCTATCCAGCAGCTTGCATGCTACAGAGAACTCTTTCATAAAAAGACGAGTCAACTGATGCAGCAATCTTCACTGTTTTATTTTTAGAAATCGTTACCACCACCCTAATCTTCAGCAACCACCGCCCTCATAAGCAAGCAGCCATGAACATGGAAGCAAGACCACAAGCAGAGATTACAACTCACTGAGGGCCGAGATGATTGTTGACATTTTGTTTAGCAACTAAGTCTTTAAATTAAGGCATGAACACTGTTTTTTAGACAATGCTATGTATGCTTACAGTACATTATGAATATAATTTATATACTGAGGACCCAAAACATTTTTGTGACTTGCTTCATTACAATATTCACTTTACTGTGTTGGTCTGAAACTGAACCCATGTTATCCCTGAGATATGCCTATTGCTGCTTCTCTTATGCTTGGTTTTCTGACACTCTACCAGATCACTAATAGTCTCACATCAAGACTTCAGTGACCTTCACCATGAGAGCAGTTCTTAACCCAGTTTTCAAGCTCTCAGAAAGTCAGACAAATTCACAATAAAGTGCCTAAAATCCTTAGTTGTCATTTGTTTTCCTTTTTATTTGATATTTTATACTATATTTTGCTAAGGTTACAACCTAGTATTTAGTTTTTTTCTGGATTATATTCATTTGCTGCGTTTACATACTCAAAATACATTTCTTTCCAAAACACATTAAAATGAGTTTTGAAAACCAGGCATGGTGGTGCACACCTGTAATCCCAGTACTTAAGGAGGTTGAGATGGGAAGATTGCAGATTCAAGACCAGCCTCAGCAACTTAACAAGACCCTGTTTCAAAACAAAAAAAAAAATAAATAAAAAGGGTTGGGAGTGCAGCTCATAAGTAGAATGGCCCTGGGTTCAATCTTCAGTACCAAAAAGAAAAAAGTAAATATATATACATATACACATATACATACATATATATATATATATATGAAAATGTACTGAAACAAAGGCCATAAATCTGAATATTTAAAGGTCTCATATATGAGCCAGAATACATATGGATCAGTTTTTAAAGATGTCCTGGATTTCACTCTTAAAACTCTTAAATATTGAGGGACAAACAAGCAAGATAAAGGCAAAACATTAGGCAGAACAATAAAGGAAAAACAATCATGTGGCTTTCTCCTCAGTAATATTAAAGGACAAAAATGCTGCAAAAACTGAACATTTGGAGGGGAAAAACATATGCTCATAGGTTTAAATATTCATCAAGTTATCATTTAAGATTTGACGTAACAGGAATACATTTTTTTTTTTGCGGTACTGGGGATTGAACCCTGGGGTGTTCTACCTCCGCCGCGCTACACTCCCGGCCCTATTTTTTATACTTTATTTTGAAGCCGGGTCTCACGAAGTTGCGGAGGGCCTCGCTAGGTAGAGAGAGAGAGAGAGAGAGAGAGAGAGAGAGAGCGAGCGCTGAGGCTGGCCGCAAACCCGGATCCTCTGGTCTCCGCCTCCCAAAGTACTGGGATTACAAGCGTGCGCCACCACACCCGGCAGGAAAACATTTTCAAATATGCAAAGACTCAGTGCCCATGCATGCACCCTTGATATACAACTACCTAAAGATATAATTCAGCTTGGATATGAATCCAAATTTAAAAACACATACAAAACTCACAAATGGAGAAATCATACAATGAAACAGTTGGCAAAGGACAGGTAATTTTTCCCAACATAAAACTGTGAAGAAACTATGTATAGTAATTATGAAATGTTATCCTAGAAAGAAAAACTGCATAGGTTAAAACAAAATGGTAATTAAACTCCTAGGCGAAGTGGCCTAATAGCATATCTTAACTAAAATGTATTCAGGGGTAGGTAAGGTGAGGGGAAGATGATGTGCTTCTAGGAAGTATGTGTTCTAATTTCATCACCGTAGAGTAGCTCAGACTTAAAGAGTAATTACCAAAATATTCAAACACACATAAAAATAAAAAACCCAAACAGGTTCATACGCCCATTACACAGAATAAATAATTAAACAATGACATTATCTACTTCATTTATTTTTCTTCAATTGATTATAGTATTTTTAATGCAAATCTCAGACATAACGTCATCTTATATCTACATACTCCTATAGTCCTTTCTGAAAGTATGGACTTTTTCTTTCCTACAAGTCACAATGCCATTATCAAATAGCTAAAAAAAACTAACAATAGTTCTTTGGCTTCATCTAACCCATAGACTGTAATTAAATATCCCCAGCTATCTTCTATAAAAATCAAATTGCTTCAAATCAGCTCACTAACATCTTTTTATTACTGATTTGTTCAAATCAGAATTCAAACTGTTCACACTCACAGAGAGAAAAGCAAAGTAACTTTATGTAACAACTAGTATACATGAAAACACCTAAATGAAACATATTTCTCTAAAAAAAGCTAATTATCAAAGCTGATTCATGATATGAAACCTAAATAACCACAGAAGAAATAAAAAAGGTTGTCAAGGAGCCAGACTTAGAAAGGTCCAGGCTTTTTTCCTGGAAGAAATATTTCAATCTTTCAAAACACAACTTTTATATGATATATATCATCCTAGAAATTTACATACCAAAACTTAACCAATTCTTGTTTTATGTAAAAGTTTGATTCCAATATTTGTCAAAGAGAACCTCAAAAGTATACAGCATAAGGAACCAGAGTCTGATCTCACTCCAAAATATTACACTATTAAAGAGGATGCAGCACAGATATTAGTACTGTTATCTTAAGCTGAGTCCCCAGAAGCAAACTCTTAAGATGAGGCACTTGTATGAAAGTGTTTTATTAGAAAGCATAAAAAAATTAAAATCACATAAAGGCAGACTGAGGAACTCTAAAAAGACTAGGCCAAGAAGACATGAGAAATCAGGCGTCAGTCTGTTTCCTTCAAATAATCTCTGACACTGTTTAACTTGCAACACATTAACTGCAGTTTATGTTGAGAGCCACACATAGCTTTCATGGGAGCAAAACATTTTCATCTTGTAATTGGGAGTGTCATCTCCCACCTAACTCCCTTTCTTTCTCAAAATGTCTTTGTTCTTGCCCCCCCCAAGAACAGCTTTATGTATATTATTTAAATTTTCCACTCCCTTTCTTACAGTTTGCTACTCTGCCTGCCTGCTCTAATCTATGTTCTTGCCAGCTGATAAATTCTCTCTCCAGACTTGGGTGTTTCTACTTTTAAAACTTGTTTGAAATCTGTTAAGACCTCAGAGTACATTTCAGTCTGCTTGAAATTTGTCGCCTAACTTGCAATTAGGAGGCTAGCCCAAATAAGTTCTTTGTTTCTTAATCAATTTGTGCCTCAGTTTCTCTTAAGGATCAACAAATACATTCCTTGGAAAAACTAGCAGGGAAATAAGACAGGAAGAGGAGCTTTGGGAAGATACCAAGCAAGTTCCCATGGATGGCAATTTTAGCTCAATCCAGAGGGTAGCTCTGGAAACAATGTAGGTTCCATCTCAGGGTTTACTCATACCATCAGTCGTTGGTTAAGATCTGTCCTTAGAAAATAGATTTCCCAGACACTTCACAACAGCATGTATATTGGCAAAGCAGGTTCTGGTATTGTGAGGCCAACCCTCCCACAAAGAACAGACATCAGGGGCCTAAGAGCAAGAAGGAAATAACAGGTCTATAGACTGGCACCATCTTCTACAGTCATTTTTAGAATAGGAAAGGTTAAAAACCACTTGGTTTGGATTTATGGAACTCCCAAAAGGTTGAGCAACAAATCACTCCAGTTAGATCATCCTACAGTTGAGGATCATTGATGATTAGCCCCAATGACAACATGTACAGAGATTTCAATTAATTTTTTAGTGTCTACTTGAAATTATGAACAGTCGGTTAAGAATTACCAAACATTTTAAGGAAGGCTCAAAAGAACCTCAAAAGAACAGTTGTGGATTAGATAAAATTAAGAAAAGTTAAAAAATTAAGAAAATTAAATAAATTAAGATAAAATTAAGAAAATCTTGCTGAAAGCAAGCAAAGCAAATACACAAGGTGATGAAAAACAAGAGAATATTTATGATAACCAAAGATCAATTTATAGGTCCAACTGAAAGAGAGGAAACAACCAAATACTTCAAAGATGTTTCTGCACAGAAAGGATCCAATGATATCCAGCACAGTAAATAAAGACCGATTCATAAAGATAGATTATCATGAAACTTCAGAACATGTGAATCAAAGAAATCATCTTCAAGCTTTGAGGGAGAGGAACAAAAGATCACAAGAGGTAAGAAATTAAATGGTTTTGGACTTTTGCTCTTCACTAAAAGCAAGAAAACAAAACTTGAAGGAAAATGATTCCCAGCCTTAAATTTTATACCCGACCAAACTATCCAACAAATGTGAAGGAAGAGTAGAGATATCTTAAAGACACGACAGATTTTGGTTAGATCAATATTCAGCGTACCATGCTGTATCTACTTTAAAGCACAAGTAAGACACTGATGAAGAGATGTGGACCCAGTCACTGGAGATGCAGATCTGGAGAATGGGAAAATGTTCAGCACTGGCCATCTATATTTTACAAAATTAAAATTTTTTAAATCTAAAGTATAATTAATCTACCAAATAAAAATATGTAACACTGAGTAATTATTCATTGAAAAGAATATTTTCCTAAGTGTTTTAAATAAATGTACATCAGCTTTCCACTACTCTATACAACCTAAAACAGTTGTGTAAATTCCTAACAATTTCAATAGTTTCCTATGTGGCCTGGTACTATTAAAAAAAAAAAAACCCTGAACAAACAAGATTCTTTTTAGCATATTCCCTTCTTTGCGCCTTTTAATCTAATGGGGATTGAACCCAGAGACATTCTATGTTCAAACTACATACCCCCAGGACATTTTTATTTCTTATTTTGAAACAAGAGTCTCGCTAAGTTGCCGAGGCTAGCCTCGAACCTAAGATCTTCCTGTCGCAGCCTCCCAAGTAGTAGGAATTACAGGTGTGCCACCATGCCCACTAGAAAATCTTAATAAAAAAGCACCAATGAACAGTACCTACATGCAATATGCTTTCAAATATCTGCTATATTAAAAATTCACATTCAAAAATTAGTATCAATAAAAGGGAAAATCATATAAAATAAAATTACTAGAGTACTATGCAAGCACTAAAAACTTTTTAAAGATTGCATTTCGATATGGAAATATGGTTAGAACATAAGCTTAAAAGAAGATACAAAATTGTATATACAATGTTATTTTAACCATGTGCCTAAAAAGATAAAAGCTTTCCTGAAAAAAGGCTAGAAAAAATATGCCTAAAGGTTAAAATTTCTAGTTTCAGTGGTAAGATGAGGAGCAACTAAGATAACTTTTCTTTCCATATTTTTCCAAGTTGAATTTAATACATATTCATAATTTGAACAGCTCTTTAATCACAGAATACCTTTAAACTCTCAATAGGATCCAAAGTAGCTTTTGTTTATGTGAGTTTTGTTTTTTATGTACCTATTGACAAATTTTTACTAGAAATTGAACTGAAAGAAATTTAAGGCTTCATTTTTCTTTTTTTTAAATTTTATCTAGTATTATTATTAGTAGTAGTAGTAGTAGTAGTGCTGGGGATTGAGCCCAGAGGCATTCTACCTCCAAGCTACACCCCCAGCCCAACTGTATTTCTTATGTACGTATGTATGTATGTTATTTATTTTTGCAGTAAACCCAAACTACACCCCCAGCCCTATTGTTTTTAATTCTTTATTTTGAAACGGGGTCATTAAGTTGTGGAGGGCCTCACTAAGTAGCTGAGGCTGGCTGCAAACCTGTGATCCTCCTGTCTCAGCCTCCCAAGTACTAGAATTACAAGTGTGCACCACCATGCTGGCTAACACTTCATTTTTCCAGGTTTAGATTTACATCAAAATTGAGAGGAAGGTACTAAGATTTCCCACACATCCTGCCCCACATAGCCTCCTTTATTATCAACATCCCTCATTAGAGGATACATTTGTTGTTACTACTGAACCTGCATTATTACCTTAAGTCCATAGTTTACAGTAGGGTTCACTCTTGATGATGTACATTCTATGGATTCAGACAAATGTATGACATCTGTCATTAGAGTATCATACAGAGTATTCTCACTCTTCTTAAAAAAAACTGCTTAATCTACAGATGTTCCTCAATTTATGATGTGGTTAAATTCAGATAAATTCACTCTAAGTTGAAAATATTGGACCTCAAAAATGCATTTAATATAAACTACTGAATATCACAGATTAGTAACACATCACACCATAGAGTGTCCACTGTTCACCCTTGATGATCATGTCCTGACTGAAAGCTGCTGCAGTCCAGCCTGGAAAGTATCCCACCCACATATCAGTAGCCTGGAAAAAGGCCAAAATTCAGAGAATGGTTTGTACTGAATGCATACTACTTCCACACCATGGTAAAATAAAAAAATATACTGAACCACTGTAAGTAGAGAACCATCTGTATAACGATAAACCCATTGTTAATACAAATAATGTATTTTATGGAAAATAGCTGTATTTTCTAAATGGAGGAGGATAAGAGAGGGAGAGAAAGGAGTACTGCTTTAAATTTTTACAAATCTCAGTATCTGACTTAATAGAAATCAGCTGTATCTGAAATTCTGTATCTTTCACATTCAACTTCTTAGAATATATATCATGTTCCTTCTAGAAAACTTGGTGGCACACTTGTGAGACAGTGAGTGAAAAGAGCAAATAACAGTCTTATTACTAGTCTAAACAGTTTTGACTTATGAACCACCTGAAATGGCTTGAGAAATCTGTTTCCTTGGGCCAGTTTGAGAACCACTGCATTACTTGGGCCAATTTTTTTTTCCTTCAAAAATACTGAATGCTGGCTAGTAGCTTGCTGCATCATGAAATAAACAGGATGGAGGCTTGAAAGTGCTCTGATTTCTGGGAGATTAGAGCTCAAATGGAAACATGCTATATTCTGCCTCTATTCTCCATATAATTAAAATGTAATGTTGAAAGCAGAGAATTAAGACTTTTCCTTAGTTTAGGGCTCCTTCCATCTGGTTCAGGTTCAATTCTTTCAAATTATAAGTATAACCAGACTTAGAAATACCTGTTTGAGTGTTAGCTACAAAGAAGTACTTGAAAAAGGAAATCTACCTGATAACTCTCTTCCCTTCTCCCTTTCTACATTTTGATACAATAAATCAATTCAAAATACCACTAACTGCTATTACAGAAACCCAGGAGACAGTTTTTGTGGACTCATGGAACAGTAATAAGGCATTCTTCACCTTTTGTTATTCTAAGCATGAACAAGCATGGAATATGTGGGAACATTTTAAAATATAGAGTCATAGGTTGAGATTTATACACATTGATCTTCAAATTCCAAGGTTCTAGTAATCTTTGGAAAGTGATGCCAATTAAGCAGGATTTGCATGTGTCAAACACAGATGCTCAATTGACAGGTCACATCCCAACAAACCACTGTGAGTCAAAAATATATGTAAGAAAGCATCTACCTAGCCATAAAGAAGAACCAAATTATGTCATTTGCAGGGAAATGGAGAGAACTGGAGAATATTATACTGAGATTAGTCAGTCACGAAAAGTGAAAGGTCAGATGTTTTCCTTCCTGTGGAAGCTAGGGAGGAATTAGGACACAGGAAGGACTCTAGACAAAGGAGGAGAAATCCTAGTGGAGTGATGGAGGGGCCTAAGGCAAGGAGATAGGAGGAGGGAGGGAGACTCGAGGGAAATACTTCAATGGACATGCCATACAATCACAATGCCGTGCACGGGGAGGGCGAGGGAGTGGGGTGGGAGCTGGGGGAGGGCTTGACCAAGTGCTGTGTGCATGTATGCCTCTATCACTCTGAACTTCAACATGATGTATGATTATAATGCACCAAAAAAAACCCCTGACAAATCCAACCTAAAGGTGAAAAATCATTAAGTGAACTATTTTAAATCCAGATCTCCTTAATTTACAATGAGGTTACATACTGTTAAGCCAATTATGGGATCCAAAAATAAGCTGGAGACCATCTTTACTGAACTAGAACCTATGGATTTTCTTCTGTTTAGTGTGTAAACTACTAGAAGGCAAAATATAATATCTTGCCTCTCAAAGTTGCTGACTATGCTTTTCACAAGATAGCAGAGCAATAAACACCAGCTGGTTTGAAATGAAAAGGCAGAGCAACTCATCTTACTCATTCCCCACCACTAAATCTGACCACATTTCCACACCTCTCTACTTTAGCCACTCTGTAATGACACTTCTCTCCCTCCATTCCTAGATCATTCTTCTCTGAGCCAACAACTTCACATACCCTTCACATAAGTCTTCTTAAAATTTATAGTAGTCTCATCTTATCTGCTAGAGATACACTACAAGACCCCCAGTGGATGTCTGAAACCGTCAGTAGTTGTGAACCATATATATGTATGTATGTATGTATGTATATGTATGTGTATATCCACAGACACATATATATTGTTTTTTCCTATAAGTATATAAGATAAAGATTAAATTAGGCACAATGATATTAACAATAATAAAACGGAACAATTAAAACCATATTTTGTAACAAAAATTATTTAAATGCGGTCTCTTTCTTTCTCAAAATATCTAACTGTAGATCTCAGCATAAGATTTTTTTCCTTTCCTTATTAAGCCAAGAACTTGCACCTTATCACTTATAGGAAGTACTTCATGGCTTCTTCTTTGGCATATCCAAATGGCCAGCATCACCACTCTAGTGCTTTGGGGCCGTCATTAAGTGAAATAAGAGTTACTTGAACACAGGCACTGCTAAGGTGGGAGTGGTGCTAATAACCAAGATGGCTACTAAATGACTAATGGGGCAGGCAGCACAGGTTAGTGAGAATACTCTAAATGATTCAGGTCCTAGGCAGGAAGAAGTGAGACCAAACTACATGAGTAGAACAGTGTGCAATTTGAAATTTATGAACTGTTCATTTCTGGAATTTTCCATTTGATATTTTCAGACCATGGATGACCACCAGTAACTAAAACCACAAAAAGGGGGTCGGGGAGGGGGACTACTGTACTTCCCAATGCCACAGGATTAAATCCAACTGCTTAACTTAGATCTAGTTTACCTTACTGCCCTCTTATTTTTGATAACCCCTATCCCTAAAGCCTATACTCTGCCATTCTTCAAGTTTGCCATGGGCTTTTATATGAACGACTTTGACCATTCTGTTTTTTCAGCCCAATTTCGTCTATTAAATAGATGTGCAGACACCTTTTAAAGTACCTCAGATACAGTACTCTCCATGACCCCCCCTTCCTCAACCCTGTGACCAAATTAACTACTTTCCCATCAAGTGTTTCTTTGTCCCTTCATTTACACCTCTACTATATACTTACCATACTGCATTACAATAAGGGTATACATAGCTCTACTATTAGACTATGAACTCCCTAAGAACAGCAGCTATGATTCATTTATCTCTATATCTTCAGCTAGGTACCCAGTGCCTAGCTTGTAAAAGGTATCCAAATTTTGGGGATGAGTGGGGGGAATACAATTAAAAGGGCTTTTCCAGATATCTGTACTGATTTACTAAATAAAACTGCTTCTATTATATTTCAAATCATGCCTTAACCTCTACATCAACAACTTTTTAACATCAAAGCTTTTTAACAAGTCTCTATCTTGTTAAACCAAAAGGTCCTTATCACTGTATAAACCATATGCCCACACAGTCCTTAAGAATCTATCCACCATGAAATCATATAAGCCCCATCATTTGAGGCTTTTAAGTATACTTCTATAACAACAAAGCCAAAACTAGACTCATAATACAAACTATGGTATTTTTTAACATGTGTTTGACTCTGGTAACATGAACTATGTCATTTTTAACTTATGTTTGACTCATATAAACTATAATAGAAGTAGCTGTTAATTCAGAGATGGATTAAAAGTGTTTTCTATTATTCATTTATTAACTACATCTATAGAAAAAACTAATGCAAAATCTTTCACCTAATGATCCCAAAATACTTTAAAACATGCATTAGTTACACAATGTTAGCACTAGAAAGGATCTTAGAATTTTACAAATCCTAAAAAAGTACATAAAGAAATAAACCTTCCAAAAATTACATAACCCTTCACAATAAAATTAAATTAAAATCAACTGTACAAATCTCAAGCTATAATTATCTTTTAAAAAATATTCCCACAATTTCAAGTCTGGAAGATCAAAAAAAGAGCACATTTGTGTTCCTGCTTTGTAAGGCCACAAATATTTTCTGATCCTCAATATTTCCTACAATACCTAAAGCAACTGTATAAACAAGGAGAATTAGAAAGTTACTATGCATGGCCAGGTAAAAGCATAAACTCAGAAAATACCTGAAAATACCTTAATTTTATTTCTCAGACTTATCCTTGGCAAAGAGACAGACTCTGATAAACAAAACCAAAACAAAATAAAACAAAAATTTGGGAAGGAGAAAAATCAGATTTTTAGAGTGGTTACATCAGCAAATTCAAACACCCAGTTTTCAACAAATATGACAAAGCTCACAAATAAGCATGGTTCATTCAAAGGAAAAAGATAAACTCTACTTAGGCTAGACTTGGTGGCAGATCTATTAGAACAAAACTTTGAGAAGACAGAAAACTTAAAAAGAAACCAAAAGGAAACTCTGGAGCTGAAAAATATAACAAATAATTCACTATAGTGAATCAAAGGCAAATTTCAGCAGAGAGAAAGAAGAATATTAGGAAACTTGAATAGAGAACAATTGAAATTGAGTCCAAGGAACAGAAATAAAATGATGAAAAGTGAATAGAGCCGAAAGGATCTGTGGACCACCATCAGGCAGACCAGCATCCACATTGTAGTACAGAGGGAGAAGAGAGGAGAGGTCTGAAGAAATAATGGCCGAAAATCCCCAAATTCAATTAAAGATATCAGTATTAACACCCAGGAAGTTGAACAAATTCTAAGTAAGATGAACTAAAAGAAATTCACACCAAAACGCATTGTAATCAAATTATAGGAAGCCAAAGAGAGAAACTTGTAAGCAGGAATAAAGAAGTGACTTGTCATATACAAAGGGATCATCAGTAAGATTATCAGATTTCTCCTCAGAAAGTTTGGAGGACAGAAGGTAAGCAGACCAACAGAGTTAAAGTGCTAAAACAAAACAAACAAGAATTACCAACCAATTCCTTTAAAGAGGAAGGGGAGGAATGGTGATGTAGTTCAGTGGTAGAGTGTCCCTGGGTTCAATCCCCAGACCATCACAAAAATAAATAAATAAATAAATAAATAAATAAAAGTGAAGGGGAAATTAAGACACTCTCGGGTAAACAAAAGCTGAGGGGAGTTCATTGTTCATTACCACTAGACCTGCTCTGCTCCTGCAGTCCTCAGGTTGAAACAAAAGGACACTAAACAACAAGGATAAAGAAATAAAAATCACAGTAAAGGCAAACATATGAGCAATTATAAAAGCTAGCATTATTTTTTTTGATTCTACATTTTGTTTTCTACATAAACATTAATGGTTTTTGACATACAACATGTAAAGATGTAATTCTGTGACAACAACAGAAATGAGAAGGGAATTGTTAAAAAAAAAAGAACTTCTGTATTCAACTGAAGTTAAACTGATATGAATTAGGATTCCACAATTTTAGGTATATTAAATGTGATCCCCAGGATAACCAAAGAAAATAGCTATAGAATACACATAAAAACAAATGAGACATAAGGCAGGAAATGAGGGGTAAGAAAACAGCAAAATAACAGAAGCCCTTCCTTATAAGTAATTACCTTAAATGTTAATGGATTAAAGTCTCTAATCAAGGTAATACACCACATTAAAAGACAATAAAAGTGCCTAAATCAGACAAAATATACTTTAAATAAAAAAGGTTGAGACAAAAGTGACATTACATATTAATAAAAGGTACCATATAGCAAGATGTAAAAATTATCAATATTTATGTACCAAATAAGAAACCACTAAAATATGAGGCAAAAACTGACAGAAATAAAGGAAGAAACACACAGTTCTACAATAGTTAGAAACTTCAATACCCCACTATCAATAATAAATGAAACCATACAGAAGATTAAAAAAAGAGAACTTGAAGAAAACAATAAACCACTAGATCTAACAGATATATACAGATCATTCTACCCAATGAAAGAAAACATATCCCTCTCAAATATACATGAGACATTTCCCCAGACAGACCATTTAATAGGCCACAAAGCCTCAAGAGACTTATAGACAGATACCATACAAGCATTATCTTCTCCAACCACGAGAGGATGACATTAGAAATGAGTAACAGAAGGAAAACTGAAAATTATGGAAATTAACCAATTTATCAGAAGAAATCTCAAGGAACGTCAGAAAATACTTGAGATAAATGAAAACAAAGAAAAGCCCTGGACCTGACAGCTTCAGAAGAGAATTCTACCAAACATTTAAAGAACTAAACCAAGCCTTATCAAACTTTTCCAAAAAAATACAAGAGGAAGAAACACTTTTTAACTCATTCTGTGAGACAGCATTACCTTCATATCAAAGCCAAAAGATATTACAAAGAAAACTATGGATCAACATTCATTATGAAAAATGATGGAAAAATTGTCAACAAAACACCAGCAAACTGAATTCAGTAGCATATTAAAAGATTATAAACCATGACCAAGTGGGACTTATTCCTGGAATGAAAGAATAATTCAACACAGGAAAATTGATCAAGGTAATACACCACATTAAAAGAATGAAGGTGGAAAACCCCAGTCATCTCAATTGGTGGAGAAAAAAGCATTTGACAAATATTCAGTACCTTTCATAATATAAGTAAGCAACAAACTAATAATAATAGAATACTGCCTCAACATAGTAAAAGTCATAGATAAGAAACCCACAGCAAACAATGTACATATTGGTAAATGAGTGAAAGTTCTTCTAAGATCAGGAACAAGGCAAAAATGCCTACTTTCATCACTTCTATTCACCTCAGTACTGGAAGTTCCAGCCAGAGCAATTAAGCAAGAAAAAGAAAAGACATTCTAAACTGGAACGAAAGAAGTCAAATTAACTTTATTTGCATGTATGATCTGATCTTTTATGTAGAAAACCCTAAAATTAAAAAAAACTGCTAAAACTACTAAATGAATTCAGTGAAGTGGCAGGATTCAAAGTCAACACATAAAAATCAGATGCACATCTATATACTAACAATGATTAACAATTCCACTTACAACAGCATCAAAAAGAAATGTAAGAATTTAAGCATGGATGTGAAAGATGTGTACCATGAAAGCTACATTAACACTGCTGATATTAAATAAGACATAAAAAAGCAGAACAACATTCTATGTTCACAGACTGCAAAACAATGTTAACATATAAAGAGCACTCAAAGTAAGGCACTCCCTAGTAAAATCCCAACAATGTTCTCTACAGATACACAAAAATCCACCCTAAAATTTATATGGAATCTTAAGGGACCTTAATAGCCAAAACAATCTTTAAAAAGAAAAACAAAACTGGAAGATTTAACATTTCCTGGTTTCAAAACTTACTACAAAGCTATAGTAATCAAAATGGTGTGGTACTGGTATAAAAACAGACAAAAGGAATCAAGTCAGAAATAAACCTGTTAAATAAACCCATTATTGCAAGCAAATAATTTTGGGCAAAGGAACCAAGAACATTTAATGGGCAAAACACATTCTTTTTAACAAATGGTATGGGGAAATTGGATATCCACATGCAAAACGATGAAGTTGGTCCCTTAAAAAAATACAGAGCAAAAACTTCATAACACTGGATCTGGCAATTATTTCTTGGATCTGACATAAAGCACTAAGTCACCAAAAACAGCAAAAAAATAGTAGCAAATTGGGTTTCATTAAACATTTAAAAATTTGTACATTAAAAGATATTATCAACAGAGTAAATAGACCACAAACTGGGCTAAAATATTCACAAACCATACACGTGATAAAGGCTTAATATTCAAAATATATAGAGAACACCTAAAATTTAAAAAATCAACCCAACTCAGAAATGACAAAGGATTGAATAGACGTTTCTCCTAAGAAGATACACAAATGGACACTAAGCACCTAAAAAAAATTTCTATCGATCATTAGTGAAATACAAATTAAAACTACAATGAAGCCGGGCCTGGTGGCACACACTTGTACTCCCAGTACTTGGGAGGCTGAGACAGGAGGATTGCAGGTTCACGGCCAACCTCAGCAACTTAGGCCCTGTTTCAAAGTAAAAGAATAAAATAGGGCTGGAGGTGTAGCTTGGAGGTAGAGTGCCCCTGGGTTCCATCCCCAGTACCACAGGAGAAAAAAAAGAAACTACAATGAGATGCCACTTCATACCCATCAAGACAACTATTACTAATCAGAAAATAAGTGGTGGAGCCGGGCGTGGTGGCGCACGCTTGTAATCCCAGTTCTTTGGGAGGCGGAGACCGGAGGATCTGGGTTCGCGGCCAGCCTCAGCTCTCTCTCACGCGTGCTCTCTCCTCTCTCCTCTCTCCTCTCTCTCTCTTTCTCTCTCTCCCT
>PVJS01021438.1:0-19681 GCA_004027185.1 Glis glis
CAAGCGTGTGCCACCACGCCCGGCTTAAAGTAATATTTTAAATGGGACATTTCAGTACCTTACATGGCCTATTTATATGGTTTGGCTCATCAACCCTTTTTTTCCCCCAGGAACTTCTTTCTTTTTCACATTTTTTATTGGTGCATTGTAATAGTATATGATAGAAAGATTTATAGGGATGCATTGATACATGCATATTACATTATTTGGTCTGTGTCCTTCTTCACACCTCCCTTTTCCCTCCCCACCTCCCTCCCCTGATCCCTTTCCATTACTTTGCTGGTCTCTTTCCTAATTTTCATGAAGTCCATTTCTCTCAATTTTTCCTCTACCTTTCACATATGAGAGAAAAATATGACCATTGATTTTCTGAGTCTTTGCCATCAGTACTTTTGCAATTTCTTTTTTCTTCCTTTCAAGCTACACCTACAGCCGTTTTATTGTTTTATTTTATTTTTATTTTAAAGTAGGGTCTCACTAAGTTGCTGAGGCTGGCCTCAAACCTGCATTCATCCTGTCTCAGCTTGCCATGTACATGGATTACAGACATCCACCACCACATCCAGCTTTAGAATCACTTTTTTTTAGAGGCAAACACAGAACAGGTATTTGCATTCATGTCAACAAACAATTCATGTGCACATAGATTCCTTGCACTGTGTTGGGGAGGGTTTCTGAGTTGGATCACACATAGTGCCTGCCATCAGGGAATTGACAGCTTGATCAGGAATCACACATGTGACAAGAGTGTCTAAAAACCTGTGGAGGGAGATTTCAGGGAGGGGAGGAATAATGAAAACAGGGAAATGTGTGAAGACTTCCATGAATAGATGACGCTTGTGCCAAGTCTTGATAATGACAGTATTCTTCTGCTCTTTTTTTTACATTAAAAAGGAAAAAAAAAACCCTTAATTCCCTTAAGACTGGGGATTGGACCCTGGGATATTCTACCCTTGAGCTATATCTCCAGCCCTATTTTATTTTGAAACAGGATCTCACTAAGTTACTGAGGGCCTCACTAAATTGCTGAGTCTGGCCTCCAATCTGCAATCTTACTGTCTCAGCCTCCCAAGTACTGGGATTATAGGTGTGTACCACCATGCCCAGCAATAATAATATATTTATTAGAGAAATTTGGAAAAGTGTACTTATATAGGAAAATAAAAGACAAATTAAAATTAGGCCATTATTCCATACAGATTACTGCTATTGATATTTTAGTGTTTGTTAGTCTACGTCTTTTGCTACTTACTTTTCATTTACAAAAATAGGTATATATTTTACATAATGTTTTGTTCCTGTATGCTTTTCATTTAAAGATGTATCATGAACATCTTTCAGTTTCATTGTGAATTCTTCTCTTTCTAGTAATTGGAAGGTTTCTATTGTAGGAATTTCTCACACCTTATTTAACCAATGTCCTACTATTGATTACTTAGGATTAATAATGTGATTGCAATTAAAAACAATATTCTAATTAACAACCTAGAAATTAAGTATTTACTCACACCCATGATATCGTTTTATAGTAAATTGCTGAAGTTAGAATTCCCATTTCAAAAGGCATTTTTTTTAAAGTTGTTGAGAGCTACAGCCATGTCATCTTTCAGAAATGGTCTATCAGTCTTGCCCAACAAAAGCATAAGAGTGTGACTTTGTAGATAAGCAGTTTATTGATAAGCAGAGTTGATGTGGAGTGATTTGTTCACTGACCAAATGGCCTTAGCTGGGTATTGTGAACATTTCATGGTATTCAGGCTTCCACTCTAGATGGAGAACAAAGTTGGAAAGAAGGTTTGGAGCAAGTGCAAGAAAAGTGAACTTTCTTTTTAAACTTTTGTAGCAACGAACAAGTAGAAGGAAATGTTTTAAATTTGTTTTACTATTGTTCTCATTATTGCTAAAATAATATTACATTATTTAAAACAATATTACAATATTTCTAAAATAATTGCACATAATAAAAATGAATCTGAATTATATGAAGGTATATAATAAAGAATAATATTTGCCCCAACAGTTGATTTAGTTCCCTTCCACAAATCTAATCAATTGATAGGAATTGGTTCATCTTTCTAAAAGGATTTGAGTTATTCAGATATGCTATGTGAAATTAAATAGCTTACAACAAAATGGGACCATTTACTGCATGCACTCTGTATTTTACATTTAGTAATATTTCTTAGAGTTCTTTATTTGGGTCACATATTATCATCATCTGTATTTCTGAGGAGTGGATAACCTTTGATCCAAGTCCTGATTCTTCCTACCTTGCTTATGGAGATCAAATACTAGAGCAATACTGGCCCCCCTCTTTTTTTTTTCTTGTTTATTACACAATGGCTGGAATGGATTGATTTGTATGACTGGTCAACTTGGAAAGTTGACATGCTTGGACTGGGCATGCTTGTCTCAACTTCTTTGTTTCAGCTCTTTATACAGTATTGTCCAAAGGAGCATGCATTCATTGTGCAATGAATGCTTCTGCAGGAGCCAGCTCAGCCTTGCAATGGTCCAGGGCTACAGTGAGTGCTCTAGGAAGTCAATCCACCTACAGATATCAGCCACATTATTTAACAATACCTCTGCTGAATTTTTAAAAGAGGATTTTTTTTCATATATGCTATTTCTTGTCTTTTTTTCCTCAATTAAATTATGAACTTAGGGGAAAGAAATACAATCTGTTGGGCACCTTCTCATATAATCCAATGTATATCAGTACAAGAGGTTCAGTCAATATTCCGCCAGTGGGTATTGATGTTTATAACTGTTCTTTTTTAAAAACATCATGCATACACAAATATATCAAAGTCAACTACTATGCTGAGCACATGAAGGAGGGAAGGGGGAGGGAATGGGGGTGGGAATTGGGGGAGGGCTAATTGACCGATGTGTGCATGTATACTTCTACCATCCTGAAACCCATTAAGATGTATGATTACAATGCACCAATAAAAAATAAATTTAAAAAATCACCATACAAAATGGTAAAACACTTTCACAAACAAATAAATGGAATTATATCTGTAGTGTATAATCTAAGAATTGGGAGTTATACTATAAAAGGATATGCATTTTTAAAATTGTTGATAGAAAAAACTGACCTCTATTTTTATATATTTATAAATTATAATTTCATAAACAGTTATGTGAGAACTGGTTTTCTCAACCACTGCCAATATGTAGTACTTTGAAATTTTAATTTATACCATTCTGATAAGTGACAAACAGAATCTCATTAAAACTTTAATTTGCATTTCCTTAATTATGTGTGAAATTGTGCTCTTTTTCATGTTCATTGGCCATTTGTGTAATTCTTTTCATGGACTGCCTATTCATCTTGCTTACCCATTTTTCTATTGGATCATTTGCCTTTCTCTTATTGATTTTTAAGAGCTCTTTGCATATTAATAAAGTAAGCCTTTCTCTGTATTATGGGCTATGAATGATTTCTCCATTTATCATTTGTCTTTTGATTATATGTAAGCATTTTTGTCTTTTTGCTAAGTATCATGTCATAAATTTCCAATTCCTTTCTTGGTTTATGTATATATTAAACTATTCCTAACTAAATGATCCCTAAAAGCAGATATCAGTTATTGGAAAAGAAAATACTATAAACACAGCCATGAATTATAGAAAGATTATAATGACTTAGACAAATGATCAAGACAACTGTAATGATAAAGAAATGAGTATGGAATTCTCCAGAAAATAGACAGTGTCGATGAAGAACAGAAGGTGGATAGAAATTAGGAAGGATAAAATTCCAAGGCTGGTAAGTGGATGGAGTTGGAAATGCATACATACATCTTCTCCAAGAAAATACTTTTGTTTTCTAGTCTTTCACAGACTTAGAAATAATTCTAATATATTTGACTATTTTCTTCCCTTTTAGAGATGTCTATCACTTATTTTTGTTTTTTTAGAGAATGAGAAATTTAAAAGACATGGTATGGCCATAATAGAACATTGTCTTAAGACAGTATCAGTTTCATATCTATGTCATTATTGGTTGATACACAAATTAATGCTATTTCTCTTTGATAACCCCATATATTATTTCTTTATAACATTTCTCAAAAGTTATAATGATCTATTTATTTATGAATATTTAACATGTCTATGTTACTTAGACTAAAAGCTCCATGGTAATGTGAAGTATGTTTGTATTTCTTTTTCTTTTTTCCGCTGTCTTAGTACAAAGACTGTACATACTGGGTTTCTAATAAGTTCTTTTAAGTTAATGAATAGTAGATCCCATTAAAAACCCCTTCTTTTAAGTTTAAATAATGTTTTAGTACTTGAAAAATATATTCATGTACAATATTTTATTTGGATGCTGAATGTCACAATAACTCCACAGTTTAGGTTTCGCCTGTTTTATTGAGGAGAAAATTTAGGCTCAGATATGTGACATGACATTTCCAAGATCATAGAAGAAAATGAAATAATTACTCCAAACCACAGTTTCCTTCAATATTTTTTCCACAATGTCATTCTTCAAGTTTAGAATCATATAAACATCAGTATGAAAAGGTTAAAATCTTTCTAAATGCTGTCAGGCTTGGTCGTTCATAAGAATGTGTGTTTGCTGTGTACAAATAACGAACTGACAATACATTTTCATTCGATGGCTCATCTCATCGCTGTGGTGACTTTGCCAAAAGTGTTACTTCCTAATATTAAGTTCTCCAGAACACACGGTAAGGGTGACACTGGATTTATTTATATATTTTCCTGAAGTCTGCATGAAAAGAAAGTGGCATTATGATGGAGAAAGAGTCAGGTGAGTTAGTAGGATGATGATAGCAATTTGTCAGCCACTATGAGGAAGTACAATTTAGCTCTTAAGTTGACCAGATCTAGCAAGTGAATAGAGTTTCTTATAACATGGAAAATTGGACAAAAAGTTCTTCCTAATTTCAGCAGAACCTGACCAATGGGGAAAACCACAACACTAAGCTGCTTATCACTTATCCTATGCCTGGTTTGGACGAGGCCCTTTGCAGATAGCCAGGGATTCCGCAGTAGAGAAGAGATGTAAGATTTCTGCCCTCAGCACACATACATTTTAACGGGGAGACAGAACATAGAAAATAAATAGAGTAAACAAGAAAAATATCTAGTAAATAAGATCATAACACTTCCGATTACTGTGCAAAGGAAATATATTGGGTGATAAACCAGAAAGTGTCAGGGTGTCAAGGAAGATGTAAAATCAGTTGGACAGGTAAAGTCTCTCTGATGAGGGGACTGTGAAGGTAAAATTGAGCATTGAGCCTAAGAGCTCTTAGAAAACTATCTAGGGCAGAACAAAGAAAGTAAGAGTCCATGTCCAGAGGCATATCTCCTTATGCTCACAAAACAAAATAGAGGTTGTGAAACTAGAAAACAAGAAGGAATGAGGTATGATGTTGTCTGGCCAGGCAGAGTGGTGCACACCTGTAATCCCAGTACTTGGGAGGCTCACACAGAAGAATTGCAGGTTTGAGGCCAGTCACAGCAACTTAGGTAGACCCTCAGCAACTTAGTAAGACATATATCAAATTTAAAAAATTAAAAATGGGCCGGGTGTGGTGGTGCATGCCTGTAATCCCAGTACATGGGAGTCTGAGACAGGAGAATCACGAGTCCAAGGCCAGCCTAAGCAACTTAGGGAGACCCTCAGCAATTTAGAAAGACCCTGCTTCAAAATAAAATAAAGCTGCAATTGTAGCTCAGAGGTAATGTTACTGGGTTCGACCCTCCATACCTAAATAAATACATAAAATGCCAACAGGAACAAAATCAGGATGGAAGGGTACAACAACAAGGAAAGAAGTCTGGTATTTACTGAGAAACATTTGAAGTTTTAACTGGAGAGATATTGTAATGATATACACATTTTATTTTTAATGTATGGTATTTGAGACAGGATAAGAGTGATGGCATTGGTATATGGCCATTAACAAAGTGTGATAAAAGTCTTGCTTTTTTTTAGTCCGATGAGAATCAGCAAATTCAGAACTGAATCAAACAGGGTGAGAAGGAGTATGAGCAACCTCCTGGTGAGGGATTTACTGAGGAGGAAATGCTGCTGATGGTGAGTTCCAGGAAGCACCCATTCTTTGAAGAACCTGTTCTAGCCTCTTGTCTCTAAAATTGATCACAGCACATCCTGGCCACTCACGCATGAGAGGTCTGAAAATTACTAGTGGGACATTGAAGCGTTCTGTTGCAGGATGGTCTTTGCTAAAATGAGCAAATGGTTGAAAGAATGAACAAATGAACCTATAAACAATCAAACAAAAATGCTCTCGGAGTTTCAGCTAAAGATGAGATACTTCCACTGAGGCCATGTACGTATGTGATATTACCAATACCAACCTCAATATCATGTATGGGGAAGGCGAGGGAGTGGGGAGAGAGTGGAGAGGGAGTGGGAAGAGAGCAGGGAGGGAGCTCACCAAGTGCTTTGTGCATGTATGTCCCTATCGCTCTGAATTACATTATAATGTGAGACTACAATAAAAGTATACAAAAGTAGATAAATATAAAAAGTAGATAAAAATAAAAGTATATAATAAATGTCAATTTATAAATAAAAGTATATAAAATAATAAAGATGAGATATAAATTAAAGTAGTGATTTCCAATCTAAGCTGATCATTGGAAGCATTTGGGAAGATTAAATTTTCTAAGTCCCACTTGTGCGCATTCTAACCTAGTGATCTACCGGGCTTGGTGCCCAGGAATCTGTATTTTTAAAGGTTCCCATTAAGTGTTGATGTTCTGCCAGGTTTAGGAACCATTGAATTAAATAAGCTCGCCAAGTCCCTTTCAGCCCAATGAGTCTGTAAATTATCAAACCGCAGTAGAACCAACCTGGGACTGTTGCTAGATGGTGCTAATGTGGATTGCCAAACTGTTCCGTTTTAAATTTCATTTGAGGAGAAAGCCAAATGATATTAGCAAATATAAAAAAGTGTTATTGGTGCCAAATTCTCCCAGCTGCTATGTATCTAAGGCACAAATTATATATATATATATATATATATACATATGTATATATACATATATATATGTGTATATATATATGTATATTCTAATTGTCTGAGAGAGTAAATGGTAAATGCATCTTCTATGGAAATTTGACTTATGGTCAAGAGGAAAGTTGAGGCCCAAGGAGAAGGTGTGTAGAATCATCATACGTTGTTTTTGTAGTGTTCCCTGCCTCATCACTTTGGACAAACATTTAGTTCATCTGCTATTGTTTCTTGTGGCTACAAGTGTTACTAAGGGATGAAGAATCAGAAGTCAAAATGCTGGGCGTGGTGGCACATACTTATAATCCCAGTTGGGAGGCTCAGACAGGAGGATCGAAGGTTCGCAGCCAGCCTCAGCTACTTAGTGAGGCTTTCTGCAACTTAGTGAGAACCCTGTATCAAAATAAAAGATAAAAAATAGGGCTGGGGTAGAATGCCCCTGGGTCTAATCCCTAGTACTGCAAAAAAAAAAAAAAAAGTCAAAGGCATACCATGAGTTCAAAGTCATTCAATGAGTCATTGAGAAAATAGTTTCCAGGCATGGGATCTATAGTCTTAATTATATAAGTAGTCTTCTAAAACAAATAAAAAACATCAACCAATAGAAGAGATATATCAAACTCTAGATAAAAATTATATTGCTTTTTGGTACCAGGATCAGTCCTATTAGGAAAGAATGTTAGGGAGGGAGAAGAGTATTAGAAAAATCTTCTGTTCATAAATATTTTTCTATTTCTACCTTGACAACATAATATTTGAAATGCCACCATTATTTAACTAATTTTGGAATATGGGACTATACTTACATTGATCACCATTTTCTTTAAGAATTCCTGGTCAAAAAAGAAAGAATTAACAAAAATAATAACAGAAAAAGGAATTCCTGATCAAGGCATTAGGTATTTTACAAAGATATTCACTATTTTGCATTCTTTTGGTACAGCTTGGTAGGTTACACTACAGTATTTAGGGGTCAATTACTGTGCAGCCATATTCAGCTAGAATAAGGCTCCCCTAATCCTGCCCTTAGTTATGACAAAAATTCACATCACTCAAGGACCAGTTTATTAGCCATTACCACAAAAAAGGACAGTGACATTCACAGAGCACCTACAATTTGCTAGAGTGGACTATGCGCTTTGCTTTAGGGACATTACAAATTTCCATTCTGGACCTCATTTTACAAAAGACCACATTTACTTTTAACATGGAAAAATGCTCAGAGACCCTACCTGCAATGTTCCTTTTTCCTGAATTGAGTTCTTAATGTTCACTGCCCTTCACACAATCTGCCTTGACTTAATATTTCCAGGAACACTTTCTGTGATCCCTAGATTTAATTAGGTGGGACTCTCTGGGCTCCCAAAGCACAGGCACCCAGTCATAGTATTTCTGAATTACAAATATTTTACCTGCCCATTTTCTTGTCTAAACTATAAGACACTGAGGATGCAGACAAAGCTTTGCTTAGTGCCTCATGACCATAACTTATGACAGTGCCTACAATGATGGCCAGTGACAGTCAGAACTGGCAGCCAAGTCCCCAGGCTCTTCCTTCAAGCATCTTACATAACCACTTACCCCTTCTACTTCTGATCAATAAAAACTTTGAGCATTTTTAATTACTATGGTCTAATCTTTCATTCCCACTATCCATTAAGATTAAAGTCTGGTATAAGGAATGACTGATTGGTATTTAAAGAGGAGGGTGGGCCAGAAGAGGAGGAGGGCAGGGTGGCCAGATAAAACATGGTAGACCAATTGCACTCATGGGTCACGGAGTTAGACTGCCTTGGTTCAAATCCTGATTTCATTACCTTTTTACCTTGTGATCTTGGTCAGTTTATTTACCAAGTTCAATTCTACTCATTAAAAAAAGTTTAATCAAGTGATGTGTGGATGTATGTTTTTGTGCCACTTTGAATCTCACTATGATGTGTAATTACACTGAACCAATACATGTATAAAAATAAATAAATAAAAATTTAAAGGAGTTAATAAAGATTGGGGAAGAAACAAATGAAAATGTGCACATTAAGTGTTTGGTAGTGCGCATGGCCCATGGTAAGCATTCAGTTACTGTCGATGATAGCTGTCATTATTAGTACTATTATTATTATTACTAATGCATTAATAATAGTAATAACAGCATTAGCAACAGGCTAGGAATGCAAACCACTATTGTGATCAGGTTTTTCTTTCTGGATCCAAATATTACAAATTTATATCTAAGTTTCCCTGACCTGGTTTCTCTCAATGTATTTGGATCATTTGATCATCTTCAGTGTGTTATACTAATGATCCAATTCAAGGGATATGATAATGTATTTTAAAACTCTAAAAGGAAGAGAAGAGGGATTTTCATTTTTATTTTTTATTTTTTGGTGGTACTGGGGATTGAACCCAGAGGTATTCTATCTCTGAGCTAGGCTCCCAGCCCTATTTTTTATTCTTTATTTTGAAACACGGTCTCACTAAGTTGCGCCTCCTCACTAAGTTGCTGAGGCTGGCCACGAATCCCAATCCTCTGGTCTCAGCCTCCCAAATACTGGGATTACAAACGTATGCCACCATTTCCAGCTTGGGATTTTCATTTATTAAGCACCTACTATATGCCTGGCATTTACCATGGCTTTTAAATGAGAGGACATTAAATTGCAATTTAAATTCTCAACCCTTGGAAAACCTAAAGCTGAATAAGAAAATCTTTGGTATGATATTCTAAACATGGACCGATTGAAGGTGTAAAGAAATATTTCAAAAGGAGTCAACATGAATAAAATAGATACAGTACTATTGGGGCAGAAAAGGGGTATTTCCTTTCCAGTCATTATGAAAGGTCATGGCTGACTCGATACAGTAAAAGACAGGTGAAGGAGAGAGAAAAAAAAACATATATTTATTGGATAATAGTTTTACATGACATGGAAACCTTCAGATTGAGGGCCCAAAGATTTGAGATGGACTATCCATTTGTAGGTTCAACGAAGCATAGACAGCTATTTAGAAAAATGACTGGAAGAAAAGACTATGGTATAATAGTAATAGATTGAGGAGAGAAACCCAGTAAGAATTTCTGCTTAGATTCTTTTTGGCCCCTCAGATTGGGAATTGTTTTTCCTCCCAGCTATGGGACATAACCCTTCTAGAATGAGAATCTTCTGACCTACAATCAAAAGTGTAGGTCAGAGAATTTCTTTATGCACAGCTTTTACATAGAAAAGAGGTAGAAAGAGTTACGTATTCAGGTTTTGTGGCTGACTTTGGGGAAAGAGTTCTGGTTTCTTTAACCTACCTTGAGTCAAAGGAATTCTAGTTTCTAAGAAGAGAAAGAAGGGTGAGAAACAGAAAGGCGGGAGAATTTTGGAGAGAAACATCACTTCTGACGCTGTTTCTGAGGCGTCCCCTTTAGGTATCACTTCCTGAACCTCAACACTAGCCTTAGACTTTTTCATGATAACCCATCAAATATGGGCTAAGCCAAGATTCAGTAGAAAGGTAAAAAATAGGAACAGGAACTTAAATTCAAGAGGGAGGTTTTAAGTATCTCTTTTCCTCTTGAGAGGCTGATATGGTAGTGAAGTATGACGAACCTCTAAAACAGCATTTGAAACCATTATTAATTAGAAGCAGAGTCATTGCAGATAGAGGGAAACTATTATGTTGCTCCTCCCTGGGGTCTGGACTGGGCTGATTCCCCACAGGGGTATTTCCATTTCCACATGAGTTAATGATTCCATCAACCTCAGCCAAAGAGAGTACAAAAAGAACAAACATAAGAAAATTGTTGGGATTACACATAAACTCACTTTGGACATATGCAGGCTCACAAAGCTAATGAGCTCCCCATTCAGGCTTTCCTGTGGCAGGCTATTGTAATCGCCCTAAACATTCTGAGAAAAGTGCTATGGAAATTGGGGAGGGGTGGCTATTATGGCTGAATGCTGAGGAAGGCAGTTTGATTAGGGAGGAAGGTCTTCCTCCTGCTGGCTGCCTTTCAGGGAGAAGAAAATGCAAAGCCCAGGAAAGCCACACCAGATGCTTGGCAAGGCCCATTTCAACTTCTATAAAATCACAAAGGGGATGGAGAAAGGAGTGGAGGGGGGTGGAGGGGAATAGGAGCGCACACCCCATCACCCTCCGGGAGAACAGAGGCCTCTCTTGAGGCTGGAATAGGATACTTTGGGAATAATTCAACTGCATTCAAGGAAGGGTGCTAAACACACAAAACACATTACACACAGCAAATAGAAACAGCTCCAAGAAAGGAGACAAAGCCGTTGATAACTAATCTCACTGTTTGTAAAGGGAAGGAGGAATAGTTTAGAAATAGGGTATTTTTTTCTGTCTGGATGTAGCAAAATAGGGTGCACTTCAAGGTTTCTCACAATTTTTAAAATTTCAGAAGCCAATCTGTGAACACATGTCTGGAATTCTAACCCACAAAATGCATTAAAACACCATGTCTATGTTAAGCAGAAGGTGGAGGATCAGAAGGTGGTCTCCTGACTTCCTGGCCCCCACAGATGCCCTGGGATACCAGAGATGTCTCAGAAAAAGAGCTCAAACATCACTTTGGATTGGCTTAGCCACACACTGTACAACGTATACTTGGCAAGCTGGCGGAGCCTTAGTGTCTTCATCTTCAATATGACAATAAAAGAAACCTACCAGGAATGTGGTACACTTCACCAGCTAGGCAGTTCAGAACCTCACACAAAGATCTCTCAGCAAATGTTACTTTTTACCATAAAACTCATCAGGGGCTTTGCATTCTCTGAAAAGCATTCTTAGTACTTCAGCAAAGCTATTTCCTCTTGAAATCCTATTGCCTTGGGGTCAGCACAACACTTTAGAATTCGGTCATCTACAAGTATTATTATTTACAAAAATAATTGAAGCAGCTATATATCATTAATCATGTATTATAAGCACATAACAATAATCTATCGGGTTATTTTCTTCGGGTATAGAGAAACAGAAGAAATGAAGTGGAGAGTTTAAATACAGTGTTTCAGAACTAGCTCAACCCTGTGCTATCCCCTGGGTGGAGGATAATTCAGTTTCATGGTCCAGTTACAAAGTATGGTAGAAAAGTTGATATGAAACTACTTCGGTGTGAATTTGTTATCCAGTGATAGCCAATGCAATGAGTGAGATATGTACTCAGGAGCAAGGAGACCTGGGGACCACCAAGAACCTTATTAGAATTTCCTGATGTGCAGCCTTTCCCAACTAGAGTCTCCAAACCTAAACCTAAATCACACACATGAAAACTGAGTAATTATTTTCTTAATTCTGCTAAGGTTGTTACATAAACACGACATTCTCCATTTGTGGGAGAAAAGTTAAGGTTTTCTCTGATAGGGGTCCTTTGGGGCATTAGAACCTAATTGTCTTCCAAGTTGCTGGTTGATAAAGGTTGGAGCAGAAAACATTTCCCATAGTACTGAAGCAAAATGGGAGTTGAAGAGGCAATGCTATCCATTCCCTAGGAACAGGAAGTGGGTGAAAAAGACAGGAGGTCTTATGCTACAGGAATCAGAAAGACAGTAAAGACATCTGAGATGCTAATGCAAGGGAATCAGAAACGGAAGAAAGCACATAGAAATTCCTGTCTCCAGATTTGCATGCATGCCCTGCCCATGTGCTGAAGCCAGCATCCTTTAAGAACCACCTTTCTTCTTTTTAATATATTACAATGTGAGCTCACCCTAAACAGTCTCACCTCAAGCATACATTGGCTTTTGCACATTTGTAGAGTTTGCCCAAATATATATGTGCATACAGGTGCACAGGTACATATCAGCAAGCTGCCAGTCTCTACAATGACCTTGGGCCTAATCAAAAACACGAATGATCAAGCCAGGCATGGTGGCACATGCTTGTCATTTCAGTACTTGGGAGGATGAGGCAGCAGAATCTCAGGTTTGAGGCTAATCTCAGCAACTTAGTGAGACCCTCAGCAAATTAGAGACCCTGTTTCAAAATAAGAAAAAAAGCCAGGTGTGGTGGCGCACGCCTGTAATCCCAGTACTTGGGAGGCTGAGACCAGAGGATCCAGGTTCGCAGCCAGCCTCAGCTACTTATTAAGTCCCTCCACAACTTAGTGAGACCCTGTTTCAAAATAAAGAATAAAAAATAGGGCTGGGGGTGTAGACCGGAGGTAGAATGCCCCTGGGCTCAATTCCTGGTACCATACACACACACAAAAAAAATAAATCAAAATAAGAAAAAAATAGAGCTGGGGGTATAACTCCCAGGTAGAATGCCCCTGGGTTCAATCCCTAGTAACACACACACACACACACACATGCACACACACACACACATACACATACACACACACACACACATACACACGCACACACCTACACCACCTGCTAATGGTCAGATGAGGTTAGTGACATTAGCAAGACTCTTGAGCCATGAATTCTCCTGGATATCATTAACCCTAAAGAAATGGACCTAACTTACTAATTCTAAGTTCCCACCTGCTTGCAGACTCTACGTGTTCTATATCAACATTGTGAAGCAGATAATATGTTTACCCAGTAGTTGTGATGTGCACACCCACAGCACAGGCCCCGGATGTGCCCTTGTAATGGTAATGAAAGTAGCTCAATGACATCGTGTTCCTGTTGTTTTTGGCCCTGATGAACTATTTACTTCTCATGTTCAGTAAGATATCAGTATGGTACTTTGAAAAGAGATCTAAGAGGCAAAAGAACTGGGTACTTTCTATTCCCTGCAGATATCTATGAGGTAACATGTATATAATATTTAGTACATGTGTTTAATTGAATTGAAGTTGGCTGGCTGAGTTATCGCTCTATTAATAATATAATATTTGCCATTAAATTATATATTTATTAGTTATCTGTTTATTTTTTGTTTCCTCCACTAGACTAAATCCTCCATATGCACTCCATATTTAGGGTCCTTGATAATTTTATTACTACAGTATTACCAATACTTAGAATGGTTTTTGGTCTTTAGTTGGTGATCGATATTTATTTGTTAGATGGATGAACAACCTTCCTTTGAGTATTTTTTATTATGCTAGGCTCTGTGCTAAGCAATTTACTGTGTGTTACGGCATTTGATCAAGTGCATATGTGTCTCCTGAAGTCTTGTTAAAATTCAGATTCCATTGAGCGGGCTGGGAGCAGGGCTGCAGATTTTGCATTTCTAACAATCTTCCAGGTAATGACAATGCTCTTGGTTCAGGTACCACACCTGCAGTAGCAAGGGTCAAATCTTCATACCTCCACATCACATAGGTCTTACTTACATTTTATTTTACAGAGAAAGAAACAGATTTATGGGTATTCAACAACTTACCCAATTTTGCAAAGCTAGTGAGAAGAGTCTGATTAAAAAGATAAGAACTAACTCTCACCCATTAAGTAGTTCCTCCTCATTCCCCACATTTTTCTAGCTCCTGGCAATGACTAATCTTTGTTCTCTTTGATTTCATATACTTTCAATATTTCATAGAAATGGAGTTATATACCATGGCCTTTAGTGCCTGGCTTCCTTCACTCAGCATGATGTTTCAAGGTTTCTCTGTGTTGTAGCGTGTATCAGTATTTTATTTATTTTTATGGCTGACCAATATTCTATTGTGTGAATATACCACATTGCATTCTATTCATCAGCTGTAACAGGTTGTTTCTTGTTTTAATTTCTGGCTCTTATAGTCTTTCTATAAACATTCTTGAACACACACTTTTTTAAAATTCTTTGGATTACATATATAGGAATGGAATTATTAGGTCACATTTGAATTTTACATTGAATTTCTTGAGGAAATGCTAAACTCATTTCCACAGTGGCTGAACCATTTTAGATTCCCGTCAGCAATGTGTGAGGGTTCAAATTTCTTCATATCCTTGCCAACAGTTTTTTTTTAATTTTTATATTCTAATTTTCAATTGTAGCTATCTTTGTGGGAATAAAGTAGTATCTCTTTGTGGTTTTGCTTTGCATTACCCTAATGACTAACTGCTACATTTAAAATCTTAATCAAAACCCTAAACTTAATGCTAGATCACTTCTTTCTCCCAGACCTGCTTCTGCCTGTTACCTCATACTAGAAAAGTATAACCAGGTTGTTGGCATCTTCTGTGTTTCTCTCTTCACAGTTCTGCTTCTTATTTCTCAGAAGAAGATGCCCTCTCTTTAACTGATGTTTGGATCTTCTTCTCAGCCATTGGACATTCATATTCATCTGGAAGTTGGGCTCCTGTGCTCCTCTAGGTACCCCATTAAACAGATACAAAACATCCATCTCAACTTGGTCCATGTGGTCCTGCATCCTTGCCCTGATCATCTCAGAAGCGTGTGCTGAGCTCACAGTAGCTCCCATTGTTTTGCTGTCAGAGCTATTGGGAATCTCAAGTTCACCCTCTATTATCCTGTGAAGGAGTCTTACTTCAAGCCATAGTTTCTATCAACCCAATATACATACCAAACTCTCTGTGTGAGCCCAAAGCATCCTGCTCTCTCTAGGCATTGGATGGAAGAAATTTCCCCACCCATATCTTTTTCCCCAGGAGTTGGGTCTGGGAGGTAATTGGACCTCACAGCATTAAGTAGACTCTCCCTGAAGACATCTCCTCACTGATCCCTGCCCCATCCACACTCTTTTTAATGTCCTTCTGTTTATAGGGTAAGAGTTGTGGAACCCATTCCCTAATAAGTTTACTTTACTAATTCTACATAGGACCATAATCTGGATTTGTTGTTTATTTACCTTATTATGAGCCCTTACTATAGACTAGGATGTATCTTTTTCAGAATTTAGACACTGGGGTCCCTAGTCCCTCAATATGTGATAGTATTTGGAGATAAGGCCTTTAAAGTAATGATTAAGTTAAAATGACATTAAAGTGAACTTTAATCCAATCTCCTAGTGCACTTCAGAGAGATTTGCACATACTATAGGATACCAAGGGTGCATGTATACAAAGAGAAGGTCATATGAAGGCACAGAGAAAGGATGCCCTTCTGCAAATACAGAGAGAGGTCTCAGAAGGATCTATCCTTGATGGCACATTCATCTTGGACCTTCGGCCTGCAGAACTGTGTGAAAAAAGAAAACCCTGCTGTTGAAGCCACCCAGTTTGTGATGTTTTGTTATGGCACCCCAGTAAATTAATGTTGGCCCTCAGGGTAAACTAAGGCACAAAGTGGTCTATCACAACATCCTGCAGCCTATAGGAAGTTTGGTGATGAGTGCTGCTGTGGACTAAATGATTGGGTCTCTCCAAAATTCACATATTGAATTCTAATCTCACATGTGATGGTATGGGGAGGAGGGGCCTGTAGGAGGTCATTGGATTATAAAAGCAGAGCCCTTGAGAATGGAATTAGTGCCCTTATGAGAAGAGACACATGAGAATGTATCTTCTCCTTCTCTTGTCTCTGCCCTGTGAAGATACAAGAAGATGATAACCCTTTGCAAATGAAGAACTGGATCCTCACCAGACACCTTGATCTGCTTATACCTTGATTCTTGGACTTCCCCAACTCCAGTACTGTAGGAAATGAAGTTTGTTGTTTAAGCCACCCAGGGTATGGTATACTTGTTATAGCAGCCTGAACTGACTAAAACAACTAGCTCTGAATCCATAGCTTTTATTTACAACTGGCTTTAACCCTTACTGAGTGCCCTTGGCCAATTGACCTTCATTTTCCAAAACTTTTCCCACATGTGTAAAATGAGGATACCAGAGGGAAAATGTGGTCATTCCCCTTTATTGCGGAGGATTTTAAATCAACATGCTCCCATTTACTTGCCCATATGAATCTCACTCCAACCTGTGAAGGATTGTGAGGTTCAGATGAATCTATGTGAAAGTACTTGCTAAATTCTAAAGTGTTATAAAATGTTCATTAATACCATCACAACATCTACAAACTGTTAATGGGAGAAGAGGAAATCAATTGGTGTGTTATTTTGTTTTGAGTGCAGGGTCAGGGTGTAAAGTGGCACACATACCCCTCTGCCTGTCAGCAACCAACAATTAATCAGTCTTGGGGTGTTTTTAAGCATCGGGAATCATGTATTTTCCATTCACCAGCTGGAAGACTGCCATCTAAAACAGCCAGCGTCAGCTACCAGTTGAATTAATACTTGCTGCTACTAAGAAAACAATTCCCTTGCCCCTTCCTTCAATCCTAGCTCATGCAAAGCAGCCAACATGAGGTTCTCTGGAGCTGAGCTTAAGTGTGAATGTGAAGCCAGAAACGATGCCGTTGATGTTCATGGGATCAGAGATATATAATATGTTGAGTGTCCATATGTGTTAAGAAATGTACAGTAGCAAATTTTATATACATTTTCTCACTTAACATTAATAATGGTCTTTTTAGTTGAGGATTAATAACTATCTTAAATTTATGTAAATTGAAGCTTAGCAAAGGTCAGTGACTCATTTGACACCTGTGTGTGTGTGTGTGTGTGTGTGTGTGTGTGTGTGTGTGTGTTTGCGTGCAATACTGGGGTTTGAACCCAGGGGAATTCTAACTCCAAGCTACAACCCCATTCCTTTGTGATTTTTTTTTAAACACGGTATCAGTAGGTTGTTGAGAGTCTCACTACATTTCTGAGGCTGTCCTTAAACCTGTGATCCTCCTGTATCAGCCTCTAAAGTACTGGGGTTACAGGTGTGTACCACCATGCCCAATTTGACACATTATTAATTGAGCACTTTCTCTTTGCTAAGCACTGAGTATATGCTGGAGTAGTGAACTTGCAATCTTGGTAGAAAAGCACACCATAAAAAATAAACAAGCAAGCATAATATAGAATATTAGTTGTATACAGAAAATTCATGACATAAACATGCAAACTTGGACCTTAAAAATAGTAGTGGGGGAACACACAACAAACAAATATATAAATAAATACATTTATATTCCACAAGGAAGCTTTACAGAGGGATTGCTAAAATTCAGGTGGGTGGATAAGGAAGTGTATTACTCAGAAAACTGAAGGATGAGAAGTAGCTGTAAGTCCAAAAGAGTAATGTGGAAAAGCTCTATTGATATAATTTAAGTCTCTGCATCCAACCATGAAGGGACTTGTTGTGGGACATCTTAGCCCACCCAATGAGGTCACTATTTGGGATTGGCTTAGCTATTTACATAGTGCATACTGAGTGGAAATTGTCCGCAAGCAGACAAGCTTCCTTGGACCAGATGGGACCGAAAGGTGGAATTTGATGACCTCCTATTCTCCCTGTAACATTCACCTAGACACTCCCTAGACTTAGCTTGTGACTGACACACCCTAAACTAGCTTGTTTCTGCCTTTTCCTAAAACTTAGCCTGTAACCATAAACTTAAGTCATGACTTCCTTGCTGTTTGTTTTGTTTAAACCCTCAATAAAAGAATGGTGCTGACTGCAGGAATTAGGAGAATTGTCAACTATCTCCTCCCCAACCCCCCAGATATTAAATATAATTCTCTCTAAATTATATGAGACTTCATGTCATTTTCGTGCGATATATACTATTGTCAGGAAGCTACCTAGAGCAGTGACAATTTTCAGGAAGCTGCCTGGAGCAGTGAGCTTCCATGGCAGGAACCACTGAATGATTTTCAAGGAGCTGCCTGAAGCAGCAACCTTCCATGGCAGGACTACGGAGCAAGTAGTGTCTGCTAGAGCCCGCGAAACTTTCTTACTTTTCTGTTATAGGAGTTGATGAACTTAGGACTCTTAGCTGTTAAAGTTAGGAATCTTAATATATACCCAAGGACAGAAGAAATCAAATTAGAAGAAGTTTTTGTGACACTTAGCAGCCGGTGTCTTGAGGAAATTCATTTCATCTCTCTGAGCTTCAGCTTTCAAAACTGCCTTGTAAAATGTGTATTGCTGTTCTGAGCATCAGAGGTGGTAGTACATGAGGAAATGCTTTTGAATGCACTACACACATGTAACCAATTACTGCAAACACCAACGACTTCTCGTAGGAAAACAGTTATGACCCATGCTTGTCATTCAACCTGATGATAACTGATTGGGTTATAGATGATTTCATGCCCTGTCCTGAAGCAGAGCAGGCATTTAAAAGGTTAAAACAGGCTGCTTCCTACTCTTCCCAGCCTGCTGTTTGGACTTCTTCTGTCCTAAGCCTGCTGGGTCGGCATGGCAACAAAGATAAGATGAAGGCTAACACTAAGAAAGTTACAAACCTTAAAACTTAGAAGGGCCTGGGAAGAGATGAAAAAAAAAAACCATTATCCTCTCACATAGATGCTGACAAAGCATGGGCTATTGGGCTGGGAACTTAGCAAACCAGATAAGGAAGACCAGATAGGACAAACCTAGTTAAGATCCAGGAGTCCAGGGGGGCGGCAGCACTCTGCTCCATTGCGTTCTCCTCAAAGGCAGGATGCTCTCCCTTTCCCGCAGCCAATCGAGACACAGCACTGTTACTCTTGCTTTTATAATAAACCATTTTTTGTCCTGCACTAAATTCCAAATGCTTGTCCTGGCTCTTTATTTCCCCACTCATGATATCTAGGCTGAGGAAAAAAACGCACAATGACCATTGAAAACTGTAACATTGCCGGGCATGGTGGTGCACGCTTGTAATCCCAGTACTTTGGGAGGCGGAGACTGGACAATCTGGGTTCGCGG
>PVJS01021438.1:19781-27281 GCA_004027185.1 Glis glis
ACAAAAAAAAAAAAAAAGAAAACTGTAACATTAACCTTAAATCTTACTTATTCCAGGAGTGTTTACTAAACAAATTCTCTCTCTCTCTCTCTCTCTCTCTCTCTCTCTCTCTCTCTCACACACACACACACACACACACACACATACACACACATGCTGGGAATTGAATCCCGGGATATTCTACCCCTGAGCTGCATCCCCAGCCATTTTACTTTTTATTTTGAAAAAGGGTCTCGCTGAGTTGCTGAGGGTCTTGCAGAGTTCGCAGGCTGGGCTCTAACCTGCAAACTTGCTGACTCAGCCTCCCAAGTACTGGGATTTCAGGTGTGCACCACCACCTCTGGCTTGCTTACTAAACCGATTCCTAAAATACACCCCCAGCCAGGTGTGGTGGCACATGCTTGTAATCCCAGTACTTGGGAGGCTGAGACTGGAGGATCCAGTTGGTGGCCAGCCTCAGCTACCCTCCGTAGCTTAGTGAGAACCTGTTTTAAAAAATAAAGAATAAAAAATGGGACTGAGGGTGTAGCTCAGAGGTAGTATGCCCCTGGGTTCCATCCCTAGTACCGTCAAAAAAATAAAATAAAAACAGCTCCAATCACAAACTGCCTGACTGGAGTTAGTTCCCAACTGTTGCCAGGACAAGAAATATGGTCTCATCCCATTAGTTCCCTACCACCCTGCCACCTCTGTCACTGTCTTCAAACTTCAAGTATCTTAAGAATCATCTGGAGGTTCATCAAGACTTGATAAACACCTAGATTCCAAGACCTAGTTCCTGACTTGCCGAATCTGAATCTTGAGTCCTAGAAATCAGTGTATATTTAATAAGTAAAATAGGAGATTATTCTTGTGACTAGCTTATTTGGAGAAATACTATAGGTCATCGGTCCCTAAACATACGTGCATAAGCATGGCCTGGGAAGCTTATGAACAAATTCCCAGGAAAAACCTCCAATTAATTTAAAATGTAGGCTGTCTGGGGCACCAAACTGGAGTTGTATTTTTAGTAACCATTCCCTGGCTGTTGTCTATGGGCCATTGTTCGTCAAGTGGAAGGAAACACTGTTCTAAAATGCATCCCCTGCACTCTCTGAATGTCTACCTTCCTGTCTCTCCCTCCACACACTGCTGTCAATCTGAATTACACTTCTTTCAGATGGTCCTGTAATGATTGCCCTCTCCTCTGCTGTCTTAGCACTTTCTAAAAAAAAAAAAATGGAAGAGATGTGAACAGTCAGAAGTCACTCCATGTTGTAGCTTGAAGTATTATTGTTCATTACATTTTGGAGGTAAAAGAGAAGATTTGGGGATAATTAGGAAGGAAGGGAGAAAGAAAGAAAAAGAAGGAGGAAGGAAGGAAATAGAGAATTTGTTTTAAGTGCCAGAAATGGATACGGATGTGAAAAGTCCCTGGACTCCGGAATTCCAAATGTAATGCACCTCTCCTACATGTTTACAGGGAGAACAAATACAGTGTAAGTCTCCTCTTTGTGTTAGGATAAGATACCTATGCACACCTACGGAAATTCCTGGCTTCTTAGAACAAGAGGGGTCTATATTTAGGTAATACTGAGGTATCCTCCAGGGCCTGTCAACTCATACTCTTCAGAAGATTTTTTTTAACTCTGAAAAATATGTTATCCTTTCACTAAAGAGGAGCCTGGAGAAAAATGAACAAAGAAAAGGGCCTAGTGGAGAAAATAACATTTATTCCAGCAACCCGTAGTACTTCTGCAGATCCAATCTAGCCCATGCTCAACTTTTCTGAATCATTAAGCCTCCCAAGGGTCTCTGGGCAATTTCCCAACCTAGGGACAATCGTGAGTGAGGGAAAATGAGCTTAAAGCAAATGTGTGAAGTCAGCACAAGGGAATTTTAGGGTAAGGCAGGTGGAGGGTGCTGATGAGAAAGACCACTGATGTGGCCAAACTGCTCTGCAACACCATGCCTTCTGCATGAGGAGGGCTTCAGGGATTCTCACCAGTGACCCCTGTGCTCACCGGTGGGATTTCCATGCAACCTCCCCTGGCTTCTTTCCTGGATTTCTTCCATGTTCTCTCCTCTAATAAAGCTGGTTGGTTCATCTTCTCTCTTTCCTAGAGTCCTTGGAAGCATGGGAAAACAGGGACTTAGTGTGACTGTTTACCGTCCCTCCTTTCTCTTTAGATCCAAATTAAAATAAAAGGTCCTATTTGCTACCTACCACCTATAGAGACAATGTAGGAGTCATTTCCAGTCTAGGCCAAGAACTCAACACAGGACATTTTTTTTATGGTGCTGGGGATTGAACCCAAGGGTATTCTACCTCTGAGCTACACCTCCAGCCCTATTTTTTAATTTTAGTTTTGAAACTGTCTCATTTAGTTGCTGAGAGGCTGGATAAGTTTCTGAGGCTCTCCTTGAACCTGTGATCCTCCTGTCCCAGCCTCCAAATTACTGGCACCACCATACCACATGTGATCTCTTTGAAAATATATCTATGATCATGTCATGCATACCAATGGACTTCCTTTTCTCTGATCCCTGATGGACTCACAGTTTTTAATGGGTATGGTAGTTGAAATATTCTCACTTCCCTTCATCACTTGGCCCTCTTTCTCTATTGCCTGCCTATCTCCCACTCAATCATCATCCACCAGTCTTCTCTCATCCCCCACTCTCTAGTTAAGGCTCAACCAAAATTTCGCTTCCTTAAGAAGCTGTCCCTAGGACAGCGCAGGCTCAGTGTGGGAAGCTTATGATCTCTTACCACCTTCATTAACCTTTTATATCACTTCTCACAATTTTAACTAAAATATAAGCATGGGATTTTGTTGCTTAAGGATGAATGTTAAATTCTCTAGTGGAACACAGACTCCATGAAGATAAGGAGTTATTCTTGTGTTTAACATCCCCAGAATTTGGTAATTTCAGTGACCCAATAAACATTTTCTGAAAGAATATTAAGTATAAGGGGAAGAGATGTTTATAGGAAAAACAACTGTGTTGGTTTCATATGCTCTTCATTTACAAACATGGCTCAATTAGAACTGGGCAAGGCCTTTCTGAACTTTAAACTAAGGAGAATTGGCAAGAGCCCCTAATTCCAACAGGTTTGAATGTACTAATCCATGAAATTATTTTTTTTCTGTACATTCTTATAAAGTGTTTTACTTATTGAGAAGCTTGGCCTTTAAGTCCTGGTTAGAGACCATCTTCTCTCTTCTTTATACCATGCTAAACATTTTTTTTGTGTGTGGTACCGGGGATTGAACACGGGCGTTCTACCTCCGTGCTATGCCCCCGGCCCTATTTTTTTATACTTTATTTTGAAACCGGGTCTCACGAAGTTGCAGAGGGCCTCACTAAGGAGAGAGAGAGACAGGGAGACAGGGAGAGAGAGAGCGAGAGAGCTGAGGCTGGCCTCGAACCTGGATCCTCCAGTCTCCGCCTCCCAAAGTACTGGGATTACAAGCATGCGCCACCACGCCTGGCTTCATACTAAACATTTAGATGAGAGAGTCTCTTCTGTCTTTCGCTTACAAATATATAGACTTACCAAATATGGATATTACCATATTTCCAAATATGGATAGTATTACAGAAGATTTCAAGGGTTGGGTAAAGGGTTGAAAATAGGAAGACAAGCCGGGCATGGTGGTGCACGCCTGTAATCCCAGTACTTGGGAGGCTGAGACAGGAGGATCGAAGGTTCGTGGCCAGCCTCAGCCACTTAGTGAGACCCTCCGCAAGTTAGTGAGACCCTGTTTCAAAATAAAGAATAAAAAATAAAGCTGGGGGTGTAGGTCGGAGGTAGAATGCCCCTGGGTTCAATCCCCAGTGCTGCAAAAAAAAAAAAAAAGAGGAAGACACAGTGTTTCTATCACAGCAATACAGCCTTGGAAGCTTCTGGATGCCACCACTCCCCAACATAGTTCCAACACCTCCACGACCACCCTGTACTTTATCCAGGCCTTTCTTTCATCTTCTTCCAGCCTATCACATTTCCCCCCAACCACTCTTTTATCCTCATCTACGTCCCCTCTTTGATTTCAGAAGTTCCAAAGAAAATAATATCCTAATCTTCAACAGATACATTTCCTGCCTCATTTAATGTCTCTACATATTCCAAAACTGAATCTGACCTATTTCAAGTAGTATTTGCAGTTATTTCTCCAAACAGAGGTAATTGCCTCCAAGGTGAATCTTATTTTCAAATAGTAAGAATTTAAAATATCATCTCATTGTTATTTTCCCTTAAAAATAAATTTGTGTCATGTTTTCTCCCTAAATTGCTTATATTATGGAAATTTGAGTGAATTATTCTAAGTGAAAAACAAAGTAATGATGATATCACATATAATATAACACCACCAGCTAAAGAGACAGAAATCTGAGTGAAAAAATCCCAAGTCTATAGCCAATGGGACTGGGGGTAAGTTGTTTAAACTTTCTAACACTCCATTTCCCTATCTGCAAAATGAGAATGAGAATGCTTCTAGATTTTTCAATTACATGAAATAATAAATCACTTGGTTGTTATTTCAGTTTAAATGATTGTTCTTTGCTTGCCATCCAAAGCCTGATAAACAAACCACTGTTATTAGCTCATGTGTTAATATATAGCTTTCTCGATCTCAGCAGCATCTTCTCAGTTTACTCGATCTATATTTCTGTGTTTTCTGTAATACCACAGTTTGGATTAAAGTAAAATCTCAGTAAGTGATAATTAGAATTAAAACAACAAAAATTATTCTCACTTTACTTTTTTTTTTCTTTTTCTTGTTTCTTTTGGTACTGGGAATCAAACCTATGGACATTCTACCTCTGATCTACACCCCCAACCCTCTTGTTATTTTAAATAAAAGGTCTCATTAAGTTGCTGAGGCTGGCCTCAAACCTGCCATCCATCCTCCTGTCTCAGTCTCCCAAGTACTGGAATTACAGGCAGGGGTAGACCACCATGCCCAGCCTTACTTTACTTTTGTGAAATATGTAAACAATACTCTTCTAGCATGGTTCTGAATTTAGAATTATCTTTCACTTGTATCATTTCAAATAGAGTCATCATCACAAATACACTTGTACACATATGTGTACAGATAACCTGTCTTCTCGTTGCCTTTCCACCCCACCACCCAGTCACTCTGAGTGGATGTTCCTGTGGGAATCCACTCTTTCCTATCCACATAGCAACAGACTGAAGAATAGGACTGAACTTAAATCCTGACTTGGTGCAAATGTATGGCATTCCCTAGCCATAAAGTTAATTCATAAAGGCCCTGTTAGAGCTAAACTAGGATCTTTTGTTTAATAGTGGTGGAAACCTACCTGGTCCCTGGTCTGTTACCTTGTTAGGAATAACAAAGCAGGGAGTCTTCATTGACGTTGGTAGATATCTTGCAACCATGAGGAAGACCTGCCTAAATGAAGACAGAGCCAAGATAACTCCAAGGAAATGGAGAGAAAAAAATCCTTGATCGCATGGTACCTGGGCCCCGTCCATTTGTGAAATTTCCAGTTATATGAAGTAACCAATCCCTCTTCATCTTTAAAACTAGTTACAAGTGGTAATAGCAACAACCAATTAAAAGTATGTTAACTCATGTGTTACCTGTATGATAATGTATTTCTTTTCAATTTTATTGTTTGATTTTTTATATACAACAGTATCATGATTTTTTTCAATCTGATGAGATTAGAACTACTCTCATTGATTTTCTTTTATTGAATATTGGACCTTTCACCTACTTACATTTCCAAATGAATATAAAATCACTTAATTGAGTTTCAAAGATAAGATGGTTCAGATTTTAACTTGAATTAAATTAAATCTAAAAATCAAGGTTAATAGACAATTTCTCAATATTTTTTTCTTCCTATTCAGAATGTAGGCTATCCAACCATTTAATCAAATCTTCTTTTAAATTCTCCCTAATATGATTTTATAGTTTTATTTATGACTGCATATTGCCTATTCAATTTATGTCTCAATATTTCACATTTTATTGCTATTATGAAAATGTTTTTAAGTATGTTTTCCAAATGGTAATTGTTATTATGCTAATATTCTCCTTGGCAGTTGAAGAGTAGTTTTCAGAGGCACAGATCTTTGGACGCAGATCACCTGGATCGAGTCATAGATCAACTGCAAAGTTTCTTTATGTTCTTGTGCAATATACTTACCCCCGTGTACCTCAGAGACATCTGTAAAAAGGAACCTATCTCATAGAGATGCTATGAATATTAAAGGAATTAGGATGGTTACTGACACAGAGTAAACCTTCTATAAACCATATCTATCATTTGTTGTTGTCATTCTTATTGATGTTTTCCGCTTTAGTACTTTAACTTTTTTAAGAGAAATTGGATTGACTTAGACAATTACTTGCTCTCTCCCTCCATATACATACACATATATGTATATATATATATATATATATATATATATATATATATGTATATATATCCATCCATCTCCTATTTTCCATTTACATTTTCCTATGTTAATGCATTTGGGAGAATGTATAAAACTTAAAATGACAATAGTAATCTTAGAGGACATGGTATTCTCAGTATGAATTTGAAGACTACGTTCATGGAATTTCATCTTTGAAACCATGCTCATGATATTTGGTCTTAGAGTTTCTCTCTGTTATTTTAAGGATGGACCCATTCCACTCTCTCATTTCTACTGTCCTTTTTACTTCATAAGCAGTATGTGTTTTCCTGTGAAAAACTCAATTACAAAAGATCAATAGTAACAAGTTGAAATTTTTCATCACTACTGACTCCATCATTCATTCCTTCAACAAAATGTCCCTATTAATAATCTAATATGTGTCCTTTAAGTCTTTATTGCTGTATTTATTTGCATGAGTGCATGTATACTAGTTTAATTTGGAGGATTTGCTTTTCCTGAAAATTGCTTATTCTTACCATCCATCTAATTACCACCCATTTAATTTCTTTTCAATTGCTGCATAATACTCCATAGTAGCTTCATAGTAATTTATACTAGTCTACTATAATTTCTTTAACCATCTCTACTTTTCACTATTTTAATAATAGTGCGGAAGTGAGTATCTTTGAATGTATCCTTTGTTTCCATATGTAAATGTCTCACACAGCAGAAAAATCTAAAGGTTTGAACAATGAGACAGTGGATACATTCATTTTTATTTGATATATAATGTTCATAAGTTGCTTGCTGAAAGTTTTTTAATATTTATATTCTTATTTTAATTAGTTTTAATTAAAAATAACAATTACACATATATGCAATGAACAGTATGCTCTTTTGAAATATGTATATAAGGTATTATATTCATATTTATGAAATCAGTTCATAAAAAGAAAATTCTGTTAAATTTTATTTATTTACTGCCTTTGGGCCCACATTGGTACATGCCTGCACATTTTCTGGTTTTCTCTTTCCATAGTTTATTGATGTATTCCTTAATTAGAATCATTAGTGTATTTATATTCAAAAACACTATGAATTTTGAAAGATAAGAA
>PVJS01021439.1:0-17500 GCA_004027185.1 Glis glis
AAAATATAAAAAAAAATAGGGCCGGGGGTGTAGCTCAGAGGTAAAATGCCCCTGGGTTCAATCCCCGGTACCGCAAAAAAAAAAAAAAAAAAAAAAAGTTGAAAGAGTTGCCCAAGACCACATGATTAGGATTTGCTGTAACAAAAGCTGTAACTCAAGTGTTGGGTTTTACTCCCAACTTACTTTAATTTCTGCCCCCTCCTTTTTCTACAAGAACAGACACACATGGGAAAGGAAACTTTCTGCATCCTCATGCAGTTTTTTGACTTTGTAATAACATTTTATTGACCTTGATCAGTGGGGATACAGCCCTCCCCCTTCGTTCTAAGGTTTTCAAGTGACTTGGTCGTCAGTCCTGTTGAGGTGGTCCTTTCCAGCCATGAAAACTCTCAGTAGCCACCACAAGATCACTAGGCTGGAAGGAAAAAGTTGGAGTACTTTTTTTTTTTTTTGCGGTACCGGGGATTGAACCCAGGGGCGTTCTACCTCCGCGCTACACCCCCGGCCCTATTTTTTATACTTTATTTTGAAACCAGGTCTCACGAAGTTGCAGAGGGCCTCACTAGGGAGAGAGAGAGAGAGAGAAAGAGAGAGAGAGAGAGAGAGAGAGAGAGCTGAGGCTGGCCGCGAACCCGGATCCTCCGGTCTCCGCCTCCCAAAGTACTGGGATTACAAGCGTGCGCCACCACGCCCGGCTGGAGTACTTTTTTAAGCTGACGGGGTGAGTGAAGACCTGAAAGCAAGTGCGGGACTGTGCCTCCCTCCACCTCCATTTGCAGCCTTGCTCTCTGCTCTATGGACCACTAGAAAGAGGCAGTAATGATTCAGAAATATCCACTGCACTTTAGCTCAACCCCTCACGGTTGTCATGGGAGCAGGGGCTAGAAAGGTAAACTCTGCTGAGTGACCAGTATCCCTGGACCAGCCAATCGCTGTCTTCACTGAGGCCTGGCTGGGTTAGAGGAGTAGACAGGTGGATACTCAGCACCTTCACCAACAGGCCTGGCAACCTACTGCTCCTTCTGCTTGAGGACAGCACCACTCCCTGGAAAGGGCCTGCCACCAGGAACATGGTCCTCTGACTCGGGAAGACCCCAGTGCTGCCCTGGACCTCTGCTGGGGGGGGGGGAGGCTCGAGCTTGCTTCCCCCGCGGCTTTACAGTGCTGTGTAGCGATGCTGAAATCCATCTCGTCAAAACATCCCAAGATATAAAACTATATAAAACTGAGTTTGGCAAATATTTTGAAGGCTGGTAGGGCCTTTTTCTTCAAACCAAAGTAGATGAGAGAAAGAGTTATACTCCCCCACAATCCCCTAATACAGTATATCCTGAGGAGGGAGGAAATGGAAAAATCAGAAACCTTAAAAACTGTCAACAAACATTTTCACTCTCTTTTTTATCTGGAAGTGTTTGGACTCCACGGACTTTGTTTCCAATGTGTTTGACTACAGAATGCAGTGAATATTACAGCATGAACGTGGCCCCCATGCTCTGCGACGTACATCAAATAACTCAGGGCGCGCTGGAATGGGACTTCTATTTTGTGCATCATTTGCAACTTACAGCTGTAATTCCACAGAGTCCACCGTCCCCGTAAAGAAAGGATGCAGAGTTTGATTTGGTTATTGCAATTCTGAAAGGGAATCTTTGGGGGCTTTTCTTCCATTCCTCGCCGCACAGACTGTATTGACCACTCAGGTTTCTTTCGTGAATGCAGTAAATACAATTAAAGAAGAAAAAAAGAAGTCATGTGATTCGTAAGTCCCCAGTTTTTTTTTAATTTTAAATGCATATTAATTTAATTTCATTCACCCAGCAAATGATCATGTGAGGGATGCTCCCTGTCTCTACTGTGGAATAAACCCCTAAATCTGAAAGGAGTGTCTGTGAGGAAATCCAAAGCCTTCTAGGGATGTGTCAGTTCGTTAATGTTTCCTAAATGCTTTGGAAGTGCAAGCTCTCTCTAAGTGTGAAGCGCCATTATTAAACCATTGTTTGCCATGACAGTGACGGGCACAGCTGCTGCTTCCATGAGCTTTCAGCGCTAAAACAAGAAGTGCCAGGACCCCTCTCCTATGTTCAACTCTAACATGAGAGAAAGAGAAAGGGGGAGTTGCTGCCGGAACCCCAGAACTACAACTAGAAACGCTTCATGGAATTCAGAAGGACTGTATCAACCAATCAGTGTTGAGCAGAAGGAAGCTCGAGCCCCCTGTTGCTGAGGCAGCTGCCCAGCTTCCTGGTCCCTCCCCAGGTGACAGCAATGTCTCCTCTCCAAATTATCAGAGTAATTTAACACCAGGTGTCGGTTTGTGCACATAGGTGTCTTCTGAGTGGATGAAAGAGGGACACTCGTGGGTGAACACTGGCTGGCAGGATAGCATGGCTAGGAAGAGCCCCTTCCCCGGGGCTCCTGTTGGAGAAGGTGCAGGAAGGAGGGTTTATGGTCACCAAGGCGGCAGAGCATCAGTGTCTGGGATGCAGAGATGGCATACCGACAGGTGGCGGGCATCCCTCCAGAGGGAATTTTTCCAAGGGTCATGAGATGTAAGCTGCACCTTGTCTGGCTATTGATAGGGGAAGGCAGCAAAGAATAAGGAAAGAACGCACAATTCAGAAGCATTGCATGCCTGTGGGCTGGGGGCCACGACCAGCATATTTTATCACACTGGCTGCCAAAGATGGTGTGATTGGAAGGTTCTAGTCTCCTGGCCTGGCTCACCCTGAATTTGGCTCCACCAGGGCCTCCATAGTGAGCCAGAAGAGCCCAGAGTCCTGGAGATGGACGAGGTACACGCCACAACCATGCACAGGATGCTACAGATGAAAGACACTGACCCTGGATCCCTGGTCCCATTTGGAGAACAGTGTGGGCACTAGGTGAATTATGAATGAAGAGCCGGAAATAGAAGTCAGTACTTGTATTCAAGGAACCTGAATCTAGATATCAATCTAAGAAACCTGGCTCCAGAGAGCAATCGGTGTTATACTCAAACTTCAGTTTATCATTTGGAAAGAACTCCTGTCAAAAATGAGCTCTAGAATCCAAATGGCACGCGGGCCTCTGAGCCGCTACAACTAAAATTATTTGGGCAAGAGTGGGCGATAGGCAGCGTGGTGTGGATGAGAGAAGCACGCGACCTTTGTCCTGGCTGTACTCCTGGCTGTGTGGCCTAGGACAAGCCACTTCACCTCTCCAAGCCAAAGCTTAGAGAATGCTAAAACGTACTACTAGAACACGGACTGTGCGACACCTGAGATATTTCCCGGGCACTATGTAAATGGTGACTGTATTAGTCAGCACGTTCACTGCTATAATCCAAAGACCTCACCACGTAACTTAGAGGAAGGAAGGTTTATTTGCTTAGGGTTTAGAGATTTTGAGTTCAGTGCACCTGAAGCCGGGACCATGGATCTCAGCATGGTAGCAGCAGGAAGTGGAGAGAGGGAGAGCGCAAGGCTTGGCTCTCACACCACGGAGGCCAGAAGCAAGAGAGGGAGCAAGGGGAGCAGGAACCATATATAATCCCCAAGGCCACACCTCCAGGGACCCACCTTCTCCAGCCACACCCTACCAGCTAGGCCACCACCCAGATATTCCAGTGGATTTATCCACTGCTGAGATTACAACCGGCAGGACTCAATTACATCAGCTCCAAACACCAATTTATGAGCTCTTCAAGGGCCATCCTATATCTAACTATAACAGTGACACTTGCAGGTTCACTCAAATTGTACTCAGCTGTTCCATGGATACCGCTGTCTCACTCCAGCAGTACATGTGGAGAACTGGGGTCTCGTTCCAAGTGCTAGATGAGCTTAAGGAGGAGGGACCTGGGACCTGCCCTGTACCTGCCACCATGCAGGCCTGGAGGCTGTGTATCTCGCCTCTGCTACAAAACTGCCACATGGGTGGAGAAACTTGAGACTGTAGCTCACTCTTGTTGCACGTGTACAAAATTTACTTATGTGAGAGAACAAAGAAACACTGGAATGCTAGCTGAATGGCCAATCTAAAATGAAGAATGTTATTATATTAGTGTTGTATTAAATATGCACATATTCTAGGTTTGTATTAAACTTGTATTCTAAGTGTTGTATTAAATGTGCACCTATTCTAAGTTTTAGGATTATTTTAAACGATTCCTACTAGGTGTATCGTTATGTTGAACATCAGACCTGCGTTCATGGTCTATGATATTTAATTTAAAGAGAATCGGGCGGATCCCCAGATTGTAACTCGTCTTACCGTCTGTATGGGACAGATCGTAGGGAGGGGAGGCCCGGCTGCTGGATGTTGTTGCAGACAGGAAAAGGAACCTGTTGTTGGACTATTAATTGAGTTTTCATGCAGGGGCCTGAATGAGCTGTATTCATACCTGAAAGTGGCCGGGCCCTTTTTGATGCGTTCACATGAATACAGTCCCTGGCTGTCAGTGAAAACCAGGGCTCTCTTCCTGGGTGTCTGTTCGCCCCCTCCCGCGGGTGAGGAGGAAGCCCTGTGAGCCTCCCGCGCCGGCTTGCCCATCATCTCCGTGTCATAGACGACTCCATGTCGCCCTTCTGTCAAAATGGATTTTCAGGCGAGAGCGACAATCGCTTCCCATGCATCATTGTGTGTGACACTATTGATTCGCTATTGACTCTCGCCCTCTTCCTGGGCTGCATTCCAACAGGTGGCCAGCAGAGACAGCTTCCCCAGAGGGTAAGCGGATGCAAATGTGCACAGCCACCTTTAAAACTCCCTCCCCTTAAAGCAAACTTCTGAAGGTTATTTCCGAAGGCGAGGCAGCCTTGCAGCAGCACCTTGTGGTCCAGAGGGAAGGGGGAGGGGGGCCCTGCATGGCTGCGCAGCCAGGTTACCTACTGGAGCCCATTGCTTCCTTAATTCCTCCATGACTGTAATCATGCCTAGCATGGCGAAGCACTGTCTTTCTGCTCCTGAACTCCTCCCTTCCTATAGCCTTGGCTTTCAGCTGGAAAGGCTTTCTTGATGGTCAGGGGACCTCATCAGAGTGGACCTGCGTCTCTTCTCACCAGCCATGGGCACAGTGCAGGCCGGGTTTGCTGTCTTGCTCCGTTCCTCTCTCAGCGTTCTGCCTCCTCAGCCACATGTGGCCATCCAGGAACAGGACCACCTACGCCCTATACTCCTTCCTTCAACTCCTAGAGCCTAGCTTAAGTCCTGCCTAGGGACAGGAACTCTGCATCTTTTTGGGTCCTCAAAGCACAACTCTCTTCCTCTAAACAGCTGCCATTCTGCTGAATCAGAGAGCGAAGAAGGGTCCTGTGGCTCACTAGTGGTAGGAGACAAAGAGCTGAGGGCTTGTCCCCTCACGATCTCCCCATGGTGGGTCTGTGGGTCCCTTCCTTCTCAGGGTGAGATGTTGGGAACCCAGTAGCAGGTGTGCCAGATAAACAGGGACGGGATATTGGGAACCCAGTAGAAATTGTGCCAATTAGGGACATCTGACTTCATGTTCTTATCTTCATTTAGCCCAAAGGAAAAGACTGGAGAATGGCACTCGGCATCGCCACCAAGAGCATCGCTCAGCAACACCTTGCCAGGAATCACTCAGCAAGAATCTCCTGCAAATATACGGTTGCATGGAGTGGAATGAATAATACATTACACACGCCCCACAATTGGGCGTCTGTTTTATATTTTCCTGTGTCGTTTTATAGCTAATTAATCAGGTGACCGTCTACACCAAAAAGCTATAAAACCGCACAAACCAATAGGAATTTTCTTTCAGACAAAGGTCTCATAGGTAGCGGGTGAGGAGGGAAATCGACAAAAGATTTTCATAGTGAAGTTATGAAAACCTGGGCACAGCTATCCCAGGAACACCAGTGCCTCCTCTACCCTCTTCCTCCAAAAGGAAAGTCACAGAGGAAATGTTTTGGGATTCAAGTCTGGCTGCTGCTGCTTATATGTAATTTTAATGAAAGGATTTGTGGAATTTATAAGTTTTCATAAAAATAAAAAAGATCATTTGATGAGAATAGAGAAGTTTACACGGTCCTTAAAAGAAGTCGCCCTGGTCCGATCTGATATCTGAAAAGAGCGGCAGCTCAGACACCGGTTGGTTTGCGCAGCGTGTAGCCCCGGATCTGCTGCCGAGTCCTCTGCACATAGGTACTCACCTTCCTCATGATCCTGGCATTCCAGAACCTTCTTTGGAGGTCCTGTCTCAGAATCAGCCAGTCTTGTCACTTTCCTCTGTCCCTTCGCGCCACACCTGCTGGCCCGGCTGTCCTTGCCTTCCTTCCCGGGGGTACCGGGCACTCCTGCGGGTCCTGGCCTCCTGCCGGTGGCCTGGCTTATTCCTCAGCAGCCTGGCCCCGGCCCACAGCAGCTGCTGAGACATCTTGCTGACCTTGCAGCGCTCGTCTCTTCATGTTTCGCCCTGCTTTCCTGCAGACTTCACTAGTACCATGATAGCTTGCCTAAAATACCCAATCCAACACCTTTGCCCCGATCCCCTGTGTAGTGGCCTCTGTCACCTGCAGAGTGTGTCCCACCTCCACCATGCTTTTGTGCCTCCCCTGCCTATCTATTGTCCCAAGCATCACACCCACTCTCCCCTGTAGGGAGGCTCTGCAGCGGCCAGAGCTCCAGTGTTGACGTGCTCCCTAGACCTGGCAAGTTCTCCCCTTTCCCCTCATAGTGGCCCCCACCCTGGGGAACCCCTTTGCCTCCCTGCGCCTGCCCCTTCTATGGCAGCTCTGCAGCTGGGCAGAGGGATGCAGTTGGAGTGTGGACACCGAGCCGGATAGCCAAGGCCTACTTATTGGCTATGTAGTCACTTGGTGGGGGTGACTGACCTCTCTGCCCGAGTTTCTTCATCTGTAAAAATCTAGGACATCTATCCTCTGGGCTGCCGGCATGAATTCTCAATGACTGGTGCCGGTGCCGGGAGCACTGCACTGGGTGAGCTCCTGGCAAATGAGACTGGTCTATAGAGAGCCTCTTCCAGGAAGCTTTCCATCCACCATGGCTCTCCGTGCCTGTGCCCTGGCCTTCACTCTGCAAGCTCCCAGCTCCCCTATTTGGAGTAAGTCCTTTCAGAGCCTTGCCCCAGCTGCCTGACACTGGGCTGGTCTTCTTACCACCCAAGCTAGATTATAAACTCCGAAGGTCAAACGACCCATGTCCCACCTTTGTGTGCTCCCAACACCAAGCACACAGGGAACACAAGTGTTTCTTCACAATAACGCTGCTTGGTTTCCAGTAACTTCTGCGGAGTAAGTAGGAAGGGGAGTAAAGGATCCTCACATCCCTTTATGAACTTTTACCAGGTAGTCGGTCCGAACAAATTTCTCAACTATGATTCCTGGATAGGATGAGAACTGGAAAGTCTGAAAAATTCATTATTGCTTTTGCCAAAATAGAGGCTGGAAGGCACTGCACCTTTCATATGCAAAAGACGACTTAGCAATCCCGAGAGACGCACCTGGACCACATGGGCTTTCTACCAGGCCTCTGAGTCTGCCGTTGGCTTTGGACTGAATTGAGTCAATTTCATCAAAATTGAAGAAGCAGTTGTGCATGTTAGATACAGTCTCCGATGGTGAATTTAATCAAGTCCAAATGTCACATCTTTAGGGAGTCAAATCACCACCAATTTTATCTTTACTGCCGATTCAAGACTTGCATACTTTAAAAAAAATATCTGGAGGTCTTCACCAGTTTATCTTCCTTGTCTTGTATATCCAAGAGCCGGGTCTCCCCACCAAAAGGCACTAAGGGCTCACCTGCATGCCTGAAGGGCTTGCTTTCCCAGGGGCCTATGACACTACCAGGCATAAATAAAATGCTGAAGGGAGATGGATTAGTCCCAGTGACACCTCTGGGTGCAACACAGTCTCAAGGGGCTTAGCTAACTCACACCCTTAAATGTCTAATCCTTTAGCCTGACCCAACAATAGATGGTGGGGCGCGAAACCCTCTCTTAGAAGAGGAGTCTCTGCATAGGTAATTCGGCTTTTGCAGGGCATGGGGCTTCATTTACAGAGCCGACAAGGGGAACTCTGACTTACGTACTGATGGTGCGTGGAAAGAGTGAAGCGACTTCTCCAGACTGAGTCTTCGAGGAAGCTCCCCGGAGTCAAGAGGGATGCCTGTCTCACTCCACCCTCCCATCCTCCCTGCCAGGCACTGGATGGGATATATGGGACAACACTGAGCCCAGGTCCTCCCCCGCCTACTGTCAGCTGCTCCCAGCATCCTTCAGTGCAGAGCCCTCCCGGCCGGGACGTCTATGGCACCTGCCCTCGGCGTTTGGGCATTCAGGACTTTTCCTAATGGCCTCGCCGTGCCTCCTCTCACACTTCCTCCACACAAGGCTCCTCTACTAAAACCTTCCCAGCTTTGTTGAGCTTTAGAGGCACCAGCCCCACAGTGCGGGGCAAGAAATCCAATCCTGTATGCCTTAGTATTTGTCTCTCCTAAATGAACTAGATATGTTGTAGCATGGAATTACTAGATTTGTATTAAATTGTAGCTCAGGGACCTATCACCGAGTGATGCTAGCTACATCCCACTTGCTTTGTTTATCACAGAGAAGGGAACTGAATTAGCATAAAATGCTACGAAGTAGTAAAAAGGGATTTTTAGCACCCTATCTCTTTGACCTACTGTTGACCTGGTCTAATTCGTATTCTCTCTGGGAGGTTTTAACAGATCATTTTCCTTGTTAAAATTAGGTTGGATTAGAGAATTATGACCCACCATTTATTCTGCTCAAAAGACAGTCATTTCGGCTTCTAAAATAATAGCCCCTATCTTCCCTGAGATCTCTCCTGTTAAATAAAAGCACACGCCTCACTCTGCCTCTTAAATTACTCGCAGCCTCCTGCAGCCGTGTGACTACGGGTGTGAGCATTTATACAGCACTGTCTTCTGAGCCCCCGGGAATGAAATTGGTCATTCATAAATTGCCTATTGATCAGTCCCAACTGGAAATTAGACCCCAATCTTTGAAAGGAATTATGAGACTTTGAGTAACATTTGCCCTGGAACCCTCGGAGGTCGGAGTGCAATGCTCTGCCGACCCGGAGGCCTCTGATCAGCCACTGTTGCTTATGCACAAAGCTTGGAGCGGAGATGCAGGGTCGGGGTGCTCCCCTGCTCTGCAGGGTTCCCCCTCAGTCGCCATGCCCCCTCTCTGAGCACAGCTCCCCCTCCCCATTTCACAAGGGACCTTATTTTAGGCAAGATATTTGCAAAATGGAGAAAGGGACTCACAAACATGATTTACAATCTGCTTATTGTTTAGACACTGGGTGATTTTATAATTGATACCGTCTTGTAGCCCTTGTGCTTTAACAAAACACAAATTTAGTCATTTTCCTGGCAGAGGTTTACATACACACACATACACACACACACACACACACACACACACACACACACAGAAAGAGAGAGAGAGAGAGAGAGAGAGAGAGAGAGAGAGAAAATCGTGGTAAACACAAAGCTCCCTTTGCCAGACTGGCCTGTGTCCTGCGGTGTAGGTACACAGCCAGGCATGAGCATAGGTGTGTGTCCACGCAGGAGGCACGTGGACTGTACCCAAAGAATAGGGCTCTAATACCCCTTTAAAAATAAAAAAGGGAGCCCACTGCAGCAAGTGCTCCATGGAGCCCCAAACTGATTAATTGCAATGCCAAACAGCTTTATTCTGCTTAATAAGAAATTAGATCGCAATGGGGATTTGCAGAAATTACCTTGAAATGTTTGTGTGTTTGAATGATTGAACAATTTGTGCTAAAAATTACATTACCCGGGTTTGAGTCCTAAGCTGGTAGACGCAAGCGTGTTGGGCTCATCAGTATTCCAGAAAGAAAGCCCCCTCAGCTCCGGGCCTGGGTGAGCGGGCACGGGACAGGCTTCCCGGCAGCAGCAAGTTTGCGGACGGCCCTGTTGTCCACTCCTCTGCACGCACACCTCAACGGCTAATTTGGAATTAATTAAATCTTAATACTTACCCCTGGATTAACTGAGAGCCTGGGACAGCATCTTTTAATTATTCACCAACGCTCTCTATTATACATGCGGTTTGCAGGGCCGGTGTCAAAGACGATGTCCAGCCCATTAAAACCTGTGTGCTTTGAATGCACGGGCGGTGGTGGAAATTTCAGGGCGCCCACTCGGTTTCATTAGGAGGCAAAAACCCAGCCTCACGCCTGGCTCCTTGAGCAACTTCTGAAAATCTTTTAAGTCAACCTTGTGTTTTAGTCAACAGGGGAGGTTTGACCCTTAACCCCCCAACAACCAGCTGTTTCATTATTTATCTGAGGGAATCAGACAGTTTTTGTTCTTTCACAAAAGTCCCTGACACCGGGATATTTTTAATAGCTGAAATTTTTCATTCTTGTCACTATTCCTTTTGAAAATACAGGTATTTTCATACAACGCGTAGCTAATGAGTGCAACTTCAAATCCAACCTTGGCTCATAATCACGGCGCAGGCCTGGAGAAGCCCACTCGTAAGGAACATGAAAATTAATTATTGAGCTCCTTGTTTTATCCTCCTCATCTGTTTGATATTCTGAAGCTCAGGAGTCAGACAATTAAATCACTCCTCCCTCTGTCGAAGCGCGGTGCTCACGCACCTCCTCTTCCACTCCAGAGGCCAGAGCCTGTCTGTTTGCAAGGGGTAAATCGTGGGGAGAGGGCAGAGACAGGAGGAGGGCAGAATTTAAACAAAAAAAAAAGGACGACTCTGTTTTCCTCCACCTACCTCCACCTAAGGATTTTGAAAGCATCTCTGCCGAACGTCTCCTTGCGGCGGTGGTTATTTTAAACGTCTTCTCGGCCCTTTTGTTCCTGGGGCGAGAGATTCTTACAGCCCGCACGCCCTCCACCTTCGATCTGCTTCCACGGGGAACCTGTCCCTCCCCATCATTTCATAATTTCTTCCCGTTTTCTCAGATAAAGACCTAAAACCTCCTAATCACTACTGAAGATCGCCGAATCAATTAAGGTGTTTTCATGAACAATATAGCTGCCATTCTCTGAACTAGAGTGCTTACCTCTCTAACATGGGGTCACATGTTCAAGTACATGTGACCCCATGTTTAGGAAGTGGGGTGTGCGTGTAAGTATAGGTGCATGCGTGTGTACAAGTGCATACTATGTATACACATCTGTGCGCCCTTACACTTTGGACCCATGTCATGTTGCTTTGCTGGAGAAGAGAGCAAGATGGCATGATTAGGCTCAGAAAAAGTGTCACTTGGGTCCTTCCCCTCCAGGGTCAGTTAATGGCTCTGTGTAGGGATCACATATCCTCTGCAGAGCTTAGAAAAGTCAGCATTGTGCAGGTGGAGTCTGTACCATGGGTTCTGTATCCATGGACTCAGACACCTGCTTCTTGACCCCTTTTTTTTGGGTATTAGGGATTAAACCCAAGGACATTCTACCCTGAGTTACACCCCAGCCCTGTTTTCCTTTTTCTTTCAAAACAGGGTCTCACTAAGTTGCAGAGGGCCTTGCTAAGTTGCTGAGGCTGGCCATGAACATATGATCCTCCTGTCTCAGCCTCCCAAGTACTGGGCTTACAGGTGTGCACCACCACGCCCAGTTGCTACTTGAAACTATTTTAAAGAAAAAGTGTCTGTACTGAACAGGTTCAGAATTTTCCTTGTCATTATTCCACGAATGATCAAGTATGGTAACTTCCTACCAAATGTTGGGAACGATGGAACTAATCTATAGAAGATTTAGAATATGGAAGGGTGTTTGTTAGTTCTATGCGATGCGAATACTACTCCATTTTGTATAAGGGACTTCAGCATCCATGGATTTGGGTACCTGTGGGGGTCCTGGCGGTTCCTGTGGACACTGAGATTGTACATATATGAACTCTTCTGAGAAGAGGGGACTTGCTTAGATCCCCTTGAGAAAGAGGCCTGTGGCTCCTGATTTGCTGAGGACCTCAGGCCAGAGAGACCCCCATGCTCATGGGGTCAGCAGAGGAGATGGGATGCCAGACTCCAGCTGTGGGGCTGGAGGTCAGAGGTCAGAGTCCTGCCTCCTCTCCCACCCATGTGGCCTCCCTCAGGTTGGATGGAGGTTGGGCGTTCTGGCTAGAAACCCATATTTCTTAGCGATTTTGCCAGGACTTACTGATGAGGCAGAAATTAGATTTCAGATGGAACCTCCTTTCCCCATACTTTGCAGCTGATTCTTAAATGAGCATTTCAGAATCACTGATCTTGGCAAAGCAACAATATTTAGACTCCTGGAGGGTCCATCATCTTGGGACTTGGAGAAGCGTTCTCAATGTCGTAAGCAGATGCGTTACAGACAATGTTAGGAGGTGCACACCCTGAACAGGGATTTTCCTATTGTCTGGCCTTCACTTCCTCTTTATCTTGACCTGGACTTTCATAATCAGCACCGACGTTCCCTGTCAAATGAGTGTACGCCTCTGAGGTAGGCTCCAAGACTTCCAACTTAAAGCTGAGTTCCTGTCCTCAGCTGAAAAATCTCATCATAAACCCAGACCAAAAGATACAAAGAGCGGAACTCTCCCCATCACAGAAAAGAAGAAACCCAGCTGTGAAAAGCCACACGCAGTATTTCAGCACACCTCTATTCCTGAGCCTGAACTTGCAGCTTTCCCAAACCTGGTTCCTGCCAGTTCCTGAAGACATAGGGAGTGAAGGCGTGGCGGTGACCAGCTTTGAGAATGGGAGTAGACCAGAGCCACTCACCAAGGCAGGACCAAAGCGGCAGGGAGGCGTGGCTTGGGGGCTTCCAGTGGCTGTGTTCTCAGCGAACCCTGCACCCTGTCTCCCTGGGCCCTGGGCTGGAGGCAGGGCCCCTGGACTCCAACAGTGGCTGCGTGCCTCCTCCAGCAGCCATAACAAGGCTAAGCCTCATCCTAGCCTGACAACCTGCTCTGCCTTCTGGGTGTGGCCCACGTCTCTAAGGAGGAGATGTGCAGTCTCTCAGCTGGGCATCGATCTCAAGGTGGAAGTTTGATGGAGAGGCAGGAGAAGCGGCCTGGCGGAGAGCCTGTGAGGCCCGGGCTGGTTGGCACTGTACGGTCACGGTCCTATTTAGCAGGCATGTCAGCCACTGGGGAGGAAGGTGGCACTGTTCTCCAGAGAGGAAGTCACTGTCTCTGGGTTTGCAGGTGGGTGTGAAGCTGGGACACACCTGGCTTCCTGCCTGTCCTCTACACCTGCTGCCCAGGAGTGAGGCTTCCTGGAGTGAGGCCGTGTGCGTTGCTTGGCACGAGGCACCCGGGACCTGCTGAGGTGTGGGATTCACTGCATCACCCACCCACTCGCAGGACCTGTGCCGAGAAAGCCTCGCTCAACCTCCCCTCCGTTACCTTCCCCCAGAGCCCCGAGTCTCCTGCAGGACACCCGCCACGATTCAGACTTCTGTGCACACCCTGGCACGCACCTGCACTCCCACGCAGGCACACACTCATGCCCTCGAGCATACAAACAGCTCACACACAATGCACATCCATGTGTACACACCGAGAAGCAAAGGATGTTGACATGCACACACACACACACACACACACAAACACACCACCATGAAGTAGTATCTGTTCATGCACTCATTCCTGCTGCTCTCCCCTCCTCCATGCAGCTCGGGTTGGGTGGCACAGTGCTGGCCCAGGGAGGCAATTCGCATGCATTAATTGATCCGTGTGTGGATTCATGGGTGCACCTTGGCACAGGGAGGAAGACCCCGATAATGGCCTCTGGGCCGGGGCGGGCTGGGGGCCTGAGGCTGCGTGAGGCCTGGGGTAGAGCCCTGCGGCCCAGCCTGGCCCTGGTCTTCAGATCATTCACTTTCTGCCCGAGGGTCCACTGCAGAAGAAACCGGGGAGGAAGGATGGAAAGGTGGAGGGAGAAATAGTCACCTAGAGCCTCCTCCTTCCACAACACACACACGTGCATACACATACACACACACACACCTACACACATGTACACACATACACACATGTACACACACAGACACACACATGCACACACGTACACACATACACACGTACACAGACATACATACGTACACACATATACACACGTACACATGTACACACACATACACATGTACACACATGTATACACAGACAAACACACACGTACACACATACACGTACACACATGTACACACACGTACACACATGCACACATGTGCACGCATGTACACACAGACACACACACATGTACGCACAGACACACACACATGTACGCACATACACACGTGTGCATGTACACACACGTACACACATGTACACACAGACACTCACATGTACACACGTACACACACGTACACATGTGCACATGTACACACACGTACACACATGTACACACATACACACATGTACACACATACACACATGTACACACATACACATATGTACACACGTACACACAGACACACATACACGCACACACGCACACACGCACACACACACACACACACATGCACGCACACTCTGATCTTTCAGGCGCTCAGAGGAGGGAAGGACTCACAGTCTTCTACCTCTGAATGGAAGGGCCTCCGCAGAGGCCCAAGGACGCCTGACCTGAGGATCATTGGTCCTAGGAAGAAGAATCCCAGGTGTGGAGTGGAGAGGGAGCCAGAGGACGGTTCCTCTGGGAGAGCGCCACACCTAACCTGGCTGCCCTGTCCCCAGCTCCCTCCCTCTGGGGACTGCGTGAGAGTCGCATTATCCGCAGGTGAGCTGACCGCCGTGCCCTCTCAGGCCCTGGAATGGTGTGATCAGGGGCCTCCCTGCAGAACACCAGGTGTCCCTGCCCCTTGGCACCTTGGGACGCGCCCTCTGTCCCCTAGCTGTGATTGAAACCCACCTTCTAGAAGAACAGGGCCCCGTACTTTTCTCAAACTACAGACCCTCTGGTAGAGGGGGAGAAGCCCATCCCCTCCCAGGATGCCATCTTTCCTGTGTGTGCACATTCTGCCTCTGGCCTTGGACTTGGGGCCAGGCTGGGCAGGCGTCCTTGATCCTCAGAAGGGCAGCATGGCACAACCCACTGCCCAAGGGAAGGTGGCATCGGAAATGTTCACCTCACCAAATCAGTACAAGTGGGCCTTTGGAAGTACCTTGTGGGTCTAGCAAAGGAGCAGGTTCTCTGCTGGTCTTGGGCCCTTTCATGTCTAACTGATGAATTAGACCCAAGGGGAAGAGAAGGTACCTGAGCCTGGGCTGGAGGGACAGGGAGGCCGCTCAGCCATGAGCTCATAACCATGACCTTCGACACCAACTGGCCAGAGGTCAGGCCCACAGCCCGCCCTCGTGGGCAGGAAGAAGGGCTCATCGATACACGGGGCTTTGCTGATATCGTCCCCACGAACCCCTTTTCTGGATTTTGATTGGAATCTTCCACTGTCCGAATTTCAAAGAGAGTCTAGTTGTGTTATATCAGGAAAAAGCAGCTTCAGGAAGAGGGACTAGCCGGGCGTGGTGGCGCACGCTTGTACTTGGGAGACAGAGACCGGAGGATCCAGGTTCGCGGCCAGCCTCAGCTACTTAGTGAGGCCCTCCGCAACTTCGTGAGACCCGGTTTCAAAATAAAGAATAAAAAATAGGGCCAGGGGTGTAGCTCGGAGGTAGAACGCCCCTGGGCTCAATCCCCGGTACTGCAAAAAAAAAAAAAAAAAGAAGAGGGACTAGGATTGTGACTTTTCATGGGAGATGTTTGCTTCATGCATATTTAACCACAGATCTAAGACTCTTATTTAAATTTATTACCTGGACACATGGACACAAAGAAAAATTTGCAAGCACACTGTTGTGATCTATGTGAAAGCTCGTCATTTGTGATCAACAAGTGTTGAAGTCTCCTCCCTGTCTCCTGCACTTCTGAAGGTTCCTTGATTCTCAACACTGCTGCGGCCAGTTCAGGCCATTCTGCAGAGGGAGCCCAGGTAGGTGGCCCTGGGCTGATCCCAGGCAGCAGGAGCCTGGGGCGCCATCCTCTAGGCCTGCCTGTGTCTAGCATCCTCTCCTCAGGGTGACAGGGACCAGGGTGAGAGGACTTTTAGACTGATAGAAATATCAAGAAAGAGGTGATGGAACAAATTGAGAAATTAAATTGTAATAAATTACCGAGGCCAGATGGTATTCATCTGAGAGTTGTAGAGGAACGAAAGAGTGAAACCGCAAGCAACTAATAAAAACTTATAATTTAGCCTTTAAAGTGGCAATGGTCACCAAAGGATGGCCAGTGGCGGAGCCCACATTACAGGGTAATCACAGGCTACAGTCAGTATGTGAGCCTTTTAATTATTTCACAGTTGATTCCTCAAACCCAGGACACACACAGAAATGCCCCTGAGTTTGTGTGTTAATAGCTTGGAAGAGATGATAAATGTTTGTATGGAAACCCTGCCAAATTATTTATGTTGGGAAGGAAAAACAAACAAAACAGTCACTTGGCAACCCCATAGAAGTTCCGAGTGGAAAAAAGTGCTCCTGACATTTGTATCCGCTGGGGCCAGGTCAAAGCTTGAAGCAATAATCAGGAAACTGGAGCTCCTGCAACCCAGAGCCCATGTCATATTCTCTGCACTGAATATGACTTTTTCTCTGGTAAATTCTTATTCTTCTTGCAGCAATGCCTGATACAAAAATACCTTTAAAAGTCAGACAACAAATTGGGTGAAAATAATTGCAATCAATATGACCAAGGATTAACCTTAATATGCAAAAGGCAATTGCAAATCAGTAAGAAAATCTGAATATTCCACTCCATAAGTGGGCAGGGAACATAAATAATTCACTAAAAAGGAAACACAGATAACTAATCAGCAGGAGAGGAGAATGCTCAGCCTTAACTAGATATTGAAAAATGTAAATGCGAACAAATTTTAAGGCATGATTTTCCACCCATGATGTGGGCACAATACTGATGGTGAGAGCCGCTGCCGGGGTCAGAAGAACGCAGGGATCCCTCTCAAAGGACGGGGAGAAAGTGAACATCGCCACGGCCTTCAGTGGGGACACTTGGCAGTAAGTTCGAAGAGCCTGTAAGAGCTTCTGTGGCTTAACTTGAGATGCAAGGAATTAAGCAAGGGTGTAAAGAGATGATCTTAAGGGTAGCCTGCGCTTTATGTATAAAATTGCTCATAAAGCTCACAAAAATCAATCTTGGGGTGGGGGTGCTGGCTAAAAGCTCCATGGGATTGAGAAGTTTGAAGACATAATCTGAAGTATTCACTGTGGGCCTCTCTCAGTGGCCCATGGAGAGGGGAGCCTCTTCTCTTCTCCATTGTGTTTTGAGCACTTAATATTCATGAATGTCAGGAGTCGGTCACTTTGGCCCTAAGAAAATCAATGGAACCAACCAACGCCAATGCTTTTATTTTCTACTTCCCAAAGCAAATTAAACCATATGCTTAATGAGGTGCTTTGACTCAGAGAGATTAAGCTGTTACCTAAGTCACAGAGCAAGTAAGCCCCAGGGCTTGATCACTGTATCTACTTCCAAGACTG
>PVJS01021439.1:20000-31504 GCA_004027185.1 Glis glis
TCCAGTTTGGCTAGCCCCTAGGGCGCTTTCCGAAACATCTGGACTCTGAAGCCTCTTTCTCTCTTGGCCTTTGTTCTTCAGGGGTCAGTTACAGGAAGCATCGAGCTCTCGGGGTGCACAGAGAGGGCACCTCCTCAGTTGTCACCATCATGACTGGCACTGACTCCCATGAGCGGCTGCTTCCCCTGACCCTGGCTGGAAGGACCAGGACCCACGAGCCTGGCCAGCTGCCCAGCACCACCTCCTGCCACCCAGCACAGCTCTGCTACTTACATAAGGATAAGGCACTGTTTCCATGTTTTAATCTTTTGTTGTATTTTGGGGCCTTTAGCACAATATAAATCTTTATGTTTTGTTTGTTTACTGGGGGAAATATCTTTTGATTGCACATTTTACCTGCTAGGAGTTGGCCTAGCCCCATCAGCCACCAAGTGTCTTGCCAAGTCCCCAGGTTTGGTGGTATTGCCCAGCAGGCCCTAGTTGGGGCTTATTGGTCACCAAAGGAGCAGCTCCTCCTCAGGCAAAACGTCCAGTGGCTTCTGTGGCCCGCACAATTCTGTCATTATGAAAACACAGAGGCCAGGGGCAGCGCGCTTCCTCACCGCAGGGCGGCGCCATGGCTGAGGGAACTTGTGGCTGATGGGCAGCTGGCCTTGACCCCGTCCTCCCAGTCCTGCTCTGTCTGCAAAATATAAGCTGGAAGAATCCACACTGTGGCAGACTGAAGACACCCACCAAAAAAACAAAAACAAAAACAAAAAGCCTGTCATACGCGAATTCAGAAGACATCTGGTGGAAATCCCTACGATTCCAATCAGAGTTGAGACATTGCCTGGACACAGGGCCTGGGCAGTAGAAGTCCATGATCATCCCAGCCAAGCATTCTATTCAACCCGAGAGACACAGATGAGAATCAAGAGCTCAACTGATTCCTGAAGACTGAGGCCAAAGCAGCAACCTTCAAGCAGAGCAGAATGCCAAGAGCCCCCATGTGTCCAAGCTGGCGACCCAACAGTTACTCCTGCTTCAAACAGAGCAGACTGTGAGGAGCCCCCATGTGTCCAAGCTGGCAGCACATTTCAGGACCCAACAGTGACTCCTGCACCCCGTGCATTAACCAAATGCCGGGGTTGCAACTCTGAGCCCTGCAACATGGGACAAACATGTTCCAGGAAGGCAGATTCAGAACCAGAGGACACCACACTGCGAGACTAGAGGAGATGGATTGTGCGTGGAGGGCTGGGGGGATTTGAAGTGAAATTCACTTATCTATGAAACCTAACGAGTGTGTCCGGTGAGCAGCCAAAACGCTTGAAGGAGGATCCAGGAGAAAACAGGGGGCCATTAGCACATTGCCCTGGGCCTGACAATGGGCCCCCTCCCTCCCTTCCTTGTGAAGGACACACACCCCATGCTATGCAGGGGCCAGTGATCTCCCATCCTGGATAGGACTATTGCAACCAACCCTCTGAGCAGGGAAAGCCCAGCACTAGATCTGGAGCCCAGCCCAGGGACGAGGAAAGCAGTAGCTCACCAGAGATGGCAACTCCCTCCTGCCCCAGCCTCCATCCTTCTGCTCTCAGAGGTCTGCTGGCGTGAGATGCTGCACAGTGCAGAGTCCAGCCTGCACCTGCTCCCCAGACTCGGGCCCTGGTGCGGGGGCATGACACCCAGGAGGGGCATCTTTCCCTTGGTGCACAAAGGTGCTTTATGGGAGCTGTGGCTGAGGCACAGTGATGGTGGAACCTTCCAGATAAGCAGGTTCCTATGAAGAGGTCACATCAGCCGCTGCCCCACCTGCCTCTCCTTTTTCTCTTATAATGTTTGATAGAAATGATAAATATTAGCCAGGAGTGGTGGCGCATGCTTGTAATCCCAGCACTTGGGAGACTGAGACGGGCGGATCTGAGTTCGTGGCCAACCTCAGCTACTTAATGAGGCTATCCGCAACTTAGTAAGACCCTGTTTCAAAATAAAGAAAACAATAGGGCTGGGGGTGTAGCTCAGTGGTAGAATGGCCCTGGGTTCAATCCCCAGTGCAGCAAAAAAAAAAAAAAAAAAAAAAAAAAAGAAATGATATCGATTGGCCTCCTCTAGTCAGAAGCCACGGAATCGGGGCATATCCAACCAAAACCTCTGGAAAGCACTTCTGGAATCTCTCTGAAAGATGGATTCCTAAAGCTTGCCTTCTACTGCAAAGTGGCTGGGTGGTTTTGTTTCATTTTATTTTAAAAAGAAACATGGGGTTTCAGTTTAAAGGTAACTATAGCACATGTGCACACACCAGGTGTCTGCACTAGAAGCTCCAGGTCCTGAGGGAGAGGAAGCCCGTCACAAGGTCAGGGCCCTTCTGGAGTCACCTGGATTCTGGGGACAAAGCTGTGCTCTTGAAAATAACATATTCTAGTCCCAACAGCTCAGAAAAACTGAGTGGTTAAATGGGCCTGTTGGTGAGATTTTATTACACCTCAAATAATTACGTATTCAACGTTCTTTAAAAGTGTATATTTGAGCACGGTTCAGTGCTGCATGCCTGTAATCCCAGTACTTGGGAGGCTGAGATAGGAAGATATCAGGTTGAAGGCCAGGCTCTGCAATTTAACAAGACCCTCAGTAACCTAGCAAGACCCTGTTTCAAAAATAAAAACAGGCCAAAAAGGCTCGGAGGTAGAATGCCCCTGGGTTCGATCCCTAGTACCCAAAGTAAAGTGTATATTTGGTATTGTACCAGCGTAACATTTTTCCTTCAGGTCTGAAGTCTAAAGTATGTATGTGTGTGTGTGTGTGTGTGTGTGTGTGTGTGTGTGTGTGTGCTTTCTGCTTATCTGGTGTATTATACTTCTTAGAACCTTTAAAATCATTTCTCATTTTATTATGAACAGTGCTCAAGAGAAGTTTCAGGATTTCGCTTTATAAAAAGCAAGTGATAGCCGGGCATGGTGGCGCACGCTTGTAATCCCAGTACTTTGGGAGGCGGAGACCGGAGGATCAGGGTTCGCGGCCAGTCTCAGCTCTCTCTCCCTGTCTCTCTCTCTCTTTCTCTCTCTCTCTCTCTACTTAGTGAGGCCCTCCGCAACTTCGTGAGACCCGGTTTCAAAATAAAGTATAAAAAATAGGGCCGGGGGTGTAGTGCGGAGGTAGAACGCCCCTGGGTTCAATCTCTGGTACCGCAAAAAAAATTAATTAATTAATTAAAAAAATAAAAAGCAAGTGATAAATGGCGCCCCGTGTTTCCAGCACCAGCTCAGGGACCGCCCGGCGCCGCGGTGGCCTGAAGGGAGCAGCAGCGGCGGCCCTTCGGCTGGACCAAGCCTTGCTGGGCTCCTAACGCCTCAAGTCAGACTGGAAACAGACTTCTTTGGAGAACTGGGGTGCAGAGGGGGACCTGTGAAATGAGGAGGAGGGCCAGGTGCCCCCTCTTCCTCATCTCTCCTAGCGCTCCGGAGGGGCATGCTTCAGGAGCGACGTGGGGGAATCTTCTCGGGCTCCATTCCGTGACAGGTGGGACCAGCTCTGGCCCCTAGCAGAGGAGCACTCTGGGGGCTCCCTCCCCTTTTGGCTGCTCAGAACAGACACATGAGCCCCTAGGCTTCCCCCACTTGACTCTGCTCTCCCCACCCTGAGACTGGAATGAAGGGGCCCCCAGAATCCTGAGCGTGTGGGGAACCAGTAACTGCCTCCCCTGTCCTGAGTGCATGCATATTTAAAAAAAATATTCAAACTCACCTTGCCAGTTGCCCAGGATGATTCCCAGGTCTCACACTTGGTAGGACGCCTCCCGTTCTAGAAGCTGCTTCTGCCCTCGGTGACCAAGGTGGAACCGCTGGACTCGGCCAGCAAAGCTCCAGTGCCCGGGGCCTCGCACTCAGGCCGCTGCCCACTCTAGCCAGATCCTGGTGGTGGGAGAATCACGGACAGATAAAGCCTGTGCGCTGTATAAATAAGCAACCCCCACTAGGGCCACTCGCTGGGCCCCCGCATCCACATGTCCTTCTGGCTGCCTGTCGCCCTGGCCAGACCGGGCGCTCTGTGTGGGATTTGTGTGGACCTACCAGGGTCCCAGCCCCTCAGGTGCACCTGCCTACAGGGAAAGCCAGTTACCATACTGAATGAGTGAGCGGAGGCTCTGTGGTTGCAACAGATACAGAGGCTGAAGGAGAAATGACGATGTAGCCACACCATGTCCACCGAGAGCCCTCCTGCCCCGCTGCCCTTAATTTCAACTCCTCAAAGTATGCACCAGGGCATGTGTCCAGTGCAGTATTAGCAGGTGTTTTGTGGCCTAATAAACTTAAAAAGCATTTGACTCTATCAAAAAGGTGAATGTTTAGAGATTTTTCTGGAGGTTCGTCTTGGGCCTGTGACATGTAAGGCCAACACTGGTCCAGAGAGAGGGAAACGCGCAGCTCAACACACTAGGCCAGACCATACCTGTGTGCAAGACTGTCTGGAAGGTCAAGAGCCCAGGGAGCCTCCTTGGAAAACCAGGAATAAGCGCAGCTTTGTAGCAAGACCCTCCTCCCTAGTGCTCAGCACCAGAGGGGAGTCCCCGCCAGAGCCGCTGCGGGGAACTTCGCTGAAGCTAGTTGAATTGAGAGGTGCTGAGAAATACACACCAGACCTCAAAGACCTCATGAAAAATGAAAATAACTCATTCATAGTTTCATATTGATTACAAGTTGACGTGATAATAATTAGTCTCCCTTGAAGTCATTACAATAATAAAATTAATTTCACCTGACTAAAGTAGACTGGGGTGAGAACACCTACAGATTAAAGCAGAGGTTAGGATTTGCTAGAGGATGGCCCCAGGGTGATAGAGCATGGGCAGCTCAGTGGCCCAAAGGGGCAGCTCTCTGGCATGGCACACAGCCCCGATGTGACCACACGGCCCTTAGCTGGGCGGGGCTGCTGCCTGCGTGGCCTCTCCCGGAAGTGGAGGCGAGACTGAGGGTCACATGTGCCTGGCCAGGAGGCTGTCTGCCAAGTGGCTCTTCCTGCCTCTGCCTGGCATGAGGCAGGTCACCAAGGGCCTCACCAAGGGTCCTTGGGAGGTCACCAAGAGCACCCCTCACCTGGGCTTGCTAAGAGCTTCTCACACGGGGCTGCTCGCTCTTGTTCCGTCTTGTGTTTCAGACAGCCCGTCTATGTTCTCCTTCTGTCCCCTCCCACAGAAGGCTGGAGAGCCCTGAGCTGGGGGTGGTGGACACATGAAGAAACGCCCCCCTCCAGCAGCGACAACGGGAGCCTATCCTGTGACCCCACTCTGGGCGTTTCCTCCGCTATCTGTGGGGCCACGGTGCCCCCCTCACTGAAGAGCGCTGGGAAAATTCTAGTGCTGCTTTTTATAATCTTCATGTCCCTTGGGATCTGTATGGATCTTTTCTTTCCCCTCTTTCTCCCCAGATAGGCCTGTGGATTCTTCCTAAGACGGTTTCTTCCTTCACTCCCTGTGTTGCAAGACGACTACCCCCTGCTCTGGCATTAAAGAGCAGTCAGCAGGGTCTCTGCAAAATGGAGATGGCCTTTGGAGGACACGGGCTCCAGCGCCGGGGTGACTGCTGCTTGGGGCCTGGCCTCTCACACACCCACCCCGTGCTGGTCCTGGGGAGAGAGAGACCTGTGTGGCGGCCGCTGTGCCGCCCAGGCGAGAGAAAGCTGGCTATCCCCCAAGGCTTTCCATTAAGTCCTAGTCAAGGAGGGTGCTGCCTGCAAGCCAGTCCACCAGGCCAGCGCAGGGTGGGTGGGTCCCGGCCACAGCTGAGCGCCTCTCCTCTGTGGCCCACGGCTGCTCAGCGCGTCAGTGCCCTGGCCCAGGGCTTTTCCAGGAGCTGAGCGAGCGGCTGGGGGTCTGTGCAGACTTGGGGATTATGCTGAAGTCTTCAGTCTTGCTCATTGCTTGAATAAGGCTGCTCAGGCTCCCATCATGCCGCTGGAGCTGCATTTCTTCTTAATTCTTAAATTTGACCTTTAAAAATCTTCCTTCTGAGCCAGGCGTGGTGACGCATGCCTGCAATCCCAGTACTTGGGAGGCTCAGACAGAAGGATCACAAGTTTGAGGACAGCCTCAGCAAGTAGTGAGACTCATCAACCTAGTGAGACCCTGTTTCCAAATAAGGAATAAAATCGGGCTGGGGGGTGTAGCTCGAAGGTAGAATGTCTCTGGGTTCAATCCCCAGTACACCACACACACACACACACACACACACACACACACACATACACACACACACACACAATCTTCTTTCTGGGTCAATTTTGTGTCTGTTTCTGCTTATTTTGCAGCATGGCCTGCCCTATAACCTCTCCCATTTCAGAAAAAGACAGACTTTTATATTCCTTTAAGCACCTTGAGACCCACAAGAAGACACCTAGGACTATCCTCCCTAATCACCTCCTGGGGCCAGTTCAGCGTGGGCCACGAGGCACTGGGCCATTTCTCCAGGAGCCGAAGTCAGAGGAAGTCACACACATGTGTCTTGTACATAAAACGAGCCATGCCGTCCTCCTTCTAGCCTGGGAGCTCTGTTTTCCAACCAGACTGAATATTATCTGTGGGAAAGGCCTGTAGGATTGGACATTCTTTCACCCCTGGACATAGAGTTTGGGTCTGTCTGGTTGGAGAAGGGGAAGAGGAGGAAGGAACTGAAGGAGGGAGCATGGCCCACGGCTGAAGTGTGAGTGTGTATGTGTGTGTATACATGTGTATGTCTGACTGTGTGTCTGGATGTGTACATGTGTGTGTGTATGCACATGTGTGTCACCCTGTGTATGTCCGGGTGTGTGCACATGCATACCACTCAGAATGGGGCTCTCAGGGCCCCGGTGAGGCTCAGCAGATGTGGCCTGTCATCCCACCCTCCGTGATGGGATGGATCACGGAGAAGGACTTAATGATGACACTTGTCTGGTGAACCTGAAACCGAAGAGGAGGCTCGGAGCTGGCCTTAACAGAGAGAACCTCATGGTCTCTGTCACGTTCCTACCGAGGCAAGGACGGAAGCAGGTCGCTGGAAGGAGGATGTGGCCGAGCTGTGAGAAGACGCAGATCCCATAATTCACTGGTGGAGTGTGTGGCCTACAGGGAGACCTGAGCCACCCTCCCGGGCAGCACAGCATGAGCCCGGCCATGCTGCTTATCTACATCAGAGCAGCAGAGCAAACCCCGGGTCACGGGGAGGCAGCTGGAGCTCTGCTGAGCGCTGAGCATGTCGGGCACTGTCTGACAGCTTCATATGGGTGACTTCCTTGAATCTTCAGGGTCATGGCATGCTCAGAGGTAGAGACGAGGACACAGAGGAATGAAGGGTGTAAGTAACTAAGGTTCCCATGGTCAGACAGCTGGCTCACTGATGCCCTGGCCCTGTGGGGCCCCAGCCTGCAGCCCTGCACTTGCACACTGGGTCCTGGAATAACCAAGCTTCCCATGGCCCGATTTCTGTGTGCCTGAGCTGCCAGCCCTGGTAGGAGAAAAACGCCAGCATGGCCAGGGCCCTGCTCCCTCCACAGGGGTGGTGGTGCTCCCCCTCAGGGGTGGCGATGCTCCCCTCACAGGAGCAGCAGTGCTCCCACCTCAGGGGTAGTGGTGCTCCCCCCTCGGGGGCGGCAGTGCTCCCCTCACAGGAGATGTGATGCTCCCACCTCAGGGGTGGTAGTGCTCCCCTCACAGGGGCGGCGGTGCTCCCACCTCAGGGGCGGTGGTGCTCCACTGAGGGTTTGCAGGGCTGGCCACTGTGCTGTGCGTTGCCATCCAGAAAGGGAGGCGCCGCGGCTGGACTCCTGAGTGACGGTCGCCCATGGTGCTGTGCTACCTCCTGCTCGCGACAGCCACCCACGTGCACGCCCTGGCCAGACTCCACATCAGAACAAGGGCCGCACCTCGCCTCAGCTTCTGACAGAAACATCAGTTCCAATAGTAGGTGAGGAAGATGGTGTTTGGCTGTAGATGTCACCATGTGGGTGACAAGGCTGATGAGAACGCCCCAGGCCCCGGCACAATCCCAGCCCCACATCCCTCTTCCAACATGACCCTGCCGCCCACACCTTCTTTATCTCTATCCTCCTAATACTTTCAAAAATGTACATTCTTTCATGAACTTTGGGAGGCGGCAGTCTGAGCATTCATACCACAACGTAAATGAGGCGCCCAAACAGCCCTACTTTAGAAGAGAACAACCGTTCAGCTGGCATATCAGCGGCATACTCCTTTTCATTGCTGGGTAGTATTCTACCGCGTGGATGTGTCCTAGTTTATCCCTTTACCTGTTGATGGAAGGTTGAGTTTTTTTCAATTTTTGAGCCTTCCAAATAAAGCTGAACTTTGTAAATTTCACCCCTTGAAAAAAAACTTTTTTTAAAAAGGAAAATAAAAGAAAGCAGTAGTCCAAACAGTAGCCTTGTTTGAATGTGGCTGGCCAAGAGCTCCCACCTTTACCTCCTTCCCCCACACGCCTTGGCTTCACACAGGGCCCGGGCCTTCTTGAGCCTGGATCACACCACTTCCCCTGCAACTTCAGGACACCAACTCTCAATTTCAGCCTTGAACCAGACCCTTCCCTGGAACTAGCCCCCTTGAAGCCAAGCAAATGCAGGGCCGTCCATGGGCAGAGCTGGAGGAGGTGGATTACATTACCCATGCTCGTGCATAATTGATGTGGAATAAGTACAGCCTTGAAAATAGGCCACGGCACATTCCAGAAAGTGAATCAGACTCAAGGAATTGAAATGCTATTTTTTTCCACTTCCAAGGAAATCCACATTGTCACTCCTGGCCGGTCTGACTCAGTTTCCTTCCTGGGAGGCCATCTGGTCGACCAGCCCTCCCAGAGCCAGCTCTATCTCTCCTTCCCCCTGGGGCTCCCTGTCGCTCAGCAGGCAGTCACTGCAGGTGACTCTAGCTGCATGCTCTGCCCTCACCAGGGGACCTGGGTTGAGTCTTTTATTTCCTTATTCTTGTTTTGAGACAGAGTCTTACTGTGTTGCCCAGGCTGGTCTTGACCTCCCAGACTCACGATCCTCCTGCCTCAGCCTCCAGAGGGCTGGGATTACAGGTGTGCACCACTGCGCCAGGCTTCAGGGCTGAGCCTTACTGTGAAATTCTCCCATGGATGGCATTCACCAGTTCCCGCACAGAGCCAGGATAGGGCCCTGCCAGCCCCTCCACCTTAGCGTGGGTGGTGGCCTGCTGAGCCACCGCAAACTGGGCCGTGTGCCTTTAAGAAGCAAAAATTAATGCAAAGCTTATTACAATCCCGGTGGTTGCTAACGCTCTCTCTCTTCCACTGCCCAAGTGTCTGAATTTCAGCTTTAGATGAGTGTGGCCTGCTGGGATTTGAGCTGCCAGTTTAATTAGTGTTCAGTAATTTCAATAATGAGTGACAATTCATCGGGGCTTTTAGGTTGGTCTTCTGTTCAGAAGCAAATCAATAATCCACAGTTTTTCCCCTTCTTTAAAGACAAGAAAGTGGCATGTGAGTTACATCAGATGAGAGAAAATAAATGAGGAAAGGCTCGAGTCCCTCAGTAACTTGAGAGGCAATTGGCTTTAATGGCGTGGGCAGCCTCCCCGTTTGTTGATGTTATTGGAGGAGCAGGAAGGTCATTAGCAGCTGGGAAGAGGCTCTTGGATCCTCACAGTAAACAGTTTGCCCTGCCTGTAACCATAGTGATTTGGGTAAATGAACACAGGTATACGGATTACTACTGTATTCCCCAGGCTGCCTGTATTATTGCCTCTGAAGATATAAAAACAATTGAGGCTAATTGTATGAGAGTGAGTTTATTACAAACAGAAATGGGAAGGAAAAAGAAAACCAGAGATGGTCTTCCAAAGCCCCCCCCCTTCCCGGCTACCAGGCACCATCTAGGATCTGCACTCTTGCTGGTGTCCCATCCATGGCCATGACTAGCTCATCCCGGCTGTCCACGGGAAGACCCCTCATGTGGGGACTCGGCTTGGCTAGGAATCGGGCTGCAAGCGGGCTGTCATCAGACTCAGCAGCGCAATCAGGACCAGGCAATTACTTCAGTACTGCTGGTGGCGGCGTGGAGCAGAAGCGCTTCAAAGCCCAGGCAATGCATTTATCTCAGCCGAGACATCGGGGCGGAGCGCCTCTCCCCAGCCAGTGGCTGCAAAGTTCCCCGCGTTCTGGCGGTACCCTGCCAGTCGGCGGGAGCTGTGGCTTTTTTGTAAACTCGCATGCTCTCTTTTGTTGCAGCTACAAAGACTCCGTCTTCATAAGGTGTTGTGATTTGCAGTATACAAACCCATTAAAAAAACACAAATGAAATCCCCAGCTGGGAAGGTCAAGTCTAATGAGCCGGGCTGTTGTGCGGAGTGGTAGCTCACAGCATCCCCCGTGTAGGCCAGAGGTGCTCCAAGTGAACAGCTGCTTATAATTATTATCATCTGACACTTTCCATTCACCTCAGGTGCTATTTTTTTTCCACAAGAGAACAGATTAATTGTATATCAACTGATATACATAAAAAAGGGTTTGGTAGAGGGCTTAATAAAGTAATATTAAATAGGCAATCCCACTGAAATTCTAATGTGTATATTCTTAATTAAATTCCCTCGCACTGCACCGCGACTGGGGTGCGTCCGGCTTGTTTTGGCCTCACTGACTGAGAGGACTGGAGCCATGGTGGGCGGGAGACAGAGGCACGAGGGAGCAGGTTTTCCTCCTCCGGCCACGGCCCACGCAGGAGAAGCTGAGCAGAAAGCGAGGAGCCGGCGAGGAGGTCCCAGACCGATTGTTGGAGTCGGTGTCTATGCAGACCAGAAGCATTCTGTCCCTCAAGAATCCGCTCCCTACCCAACCATTGGAATTCCATCGTTTTTCTGTCCCAGGCCTGGTAGCCACATGAAAATAAAGATACTATTGAAAGAATAGGAAAAGAAAGAGATAAAAGGGGAGGGAGAGAAAGAGAAGGAAAGTGGTGATGGTGATGAAGAAGGAAAAAGAGATGCAGAGGGGGAGGAAGAGGATTATGGAGAAGAAGAATAAGAACGAGAGGGAGGGCGTCACAGCTGCCTCACACTGCAGAGCGCCTGTTGAGTCACAGTGGAATAAAGACTGTTTAAAACCAACGTGTTGCCAGGTGCAGTGGTGCACACCTGTAATCCCAGTACTTGGGAGGCTGAGACAGGAGGATTGCAGGTTCAAGGCCAGCCTCAGAAACTAAGCAAGACCCACAGCAACTTAGCAAGACCCTGTTTCAAACTAAAAAATAAAAGGGTGTATTGGACAGGGTTCTCTAGATTAACAGAATACACAGAATGAGTATATTTTTAAAAAAGGGGATTTATCAGATGGCTTACAGTTTGCAGCACTGTAGTCCCAGGTTCTGACTGCACGTGGAGGGTCAGAGGAACCAGTAGCTGGTCGAACGGTCTAAGAGCTGGAGTCTTAGGATTGGAGCAACCACTAATTCAGTCCCAGTCCAAGACGTGAAGATCAGAAAGCTTCTTCGGAGAAACGATGGTGGAGTTTCAGTTCCAA
>PVJS01021440.1:0-20975 GCA_004027185.1 Glis glis
GTTTCAAAATAAAGTATAAAAAAAAAAATAGGGCCGGGGGTGTAGCACGGAGGTAGAATGCCCCTGGGTTCAATCCCCGGTACCGCCAAAAAAAAAAAAAGAAAAGCTTAATCATTTTCCTTTCTCTAGGCTTATTTATTTATTTATTTATTTATTATTTTTTTTTTTTTTTGGCGATACCGGGGATTGAACCCAGGGGCGTTCTACCTCCGCGCTGCACCCCCGGCCCTATTTTTTATACTTTATTTTGAAACCAGGTCTTATGAAGTTGCAGAGGGCCTCACTAAGTAGAGAGAGAGAGTGAGTGAGAGAGAGAGAGAGAGAGAGGGAGAGAGAGGGAGGGAGAGAGCTGAGGCTGGCCACGAACCCAGATCTTCTGGTCTCCACCTCCCAAAGTACTGGGATTACAAGCGTGCGCTACCACGCCCGGCTCTAGGCTTATTTATTTTTAACTAAATAATGATTTACTTTTAAAAAGTAAAAGTATAAAATTACTTTATATTTTTGAAATATAAAGTAATTTTTTTTTCGGTACTGGGGATTGAGCCCAGGGAAATTCTACCTCTGAGCTACACCCCCAGACCTAATTTTTATTCTTTATTTTGAAACAGGGTCTCACGAAGTTGCGGAGGGCCTCACTAAGTAGCTGAGGCTGGCCGCTAACCCGGATCCTCCGGTCTCAGCCTCCCAAGTACTGGGATTACAAGCGTGCGCCACCACACCCGGCTATAAAGTAATTTTTTGATTAATTTTAATAAAAATGAAAAGTACAAATTAATTTTTATCAAAAAGCATGTTCACATCCCTTCTTGATCCTTTTACTTATTTTTTTATTTATTTTTAAATTTTTTGTGGTACTGGGCATTTTCTGAACCCAGGGGCATTCTACCTCTGAGCAACACCACCAGCCCTATTTTTATTTTTATTTATTTATTTATTTATTTATTTATTTATTTATTTATTTATTTTGGTGGTACCGAGGATTGAACCCAGTGGCATTCTGCCTCTGGGCTACACCCCCAGCCCTATTTTTTATTCTTTATTTTGAAACAGGGTTTCACTAAGTTGCGGAGGGCCTTACTAAGTAGCTGAGGCTGGCCGCAAACCCGGATTCTCCGGTCTCAGCCTCCCAAGTACTGGGATTACAAGTGTGCGCCACCATGCCTGGCATGAGACCCTGTTTCAAAATAAAGAATAAAAAATAGGGCTGGGAGTGTAGCTCAGAGGTAGAATGCCCCTGGGTTCAATCCCCAGTACCACAATAAATAAATAAATAAATAAATAAATATTTAATATGACTCAGATCATCTGTCAGTATATCTAAAACATATTTATAGACAATTGGAAAATGTATCACAACTCAAGTTTTCCAAATTTTATATAATTTCAAAACTTGTAAAGTACTTATAACAGCTCATACGTTTTTTTCTTTTTTTTTTACTTGACTGTTTTTTTTTTGGCACTGGGGATTGAACCCTGAGGCATTCTACCTCCAAGCTACACCCCCAGCCCAATTTTTTATTCTTTATTTTGAATCAGGGTCTCACTAGGTTGTGGAGGGCCTCACTAAGTAGCTGAGGCTGGTGGCGATCCTGCAATCCTCCTGTCTCAGCCTCCCAAGTACTGGGGTTAACACCATGCGCCACCACGCCCGGCTGAGACCCTGTTTCAAAGTAAAAACTTAGACAGGTGTGGTGGCACATGCCTGTAACCCAGTATTTGGGAGGCTGAAACAGGAGGATCGCAGGATTGAGGCCAGGCTCAGCAACTCAGTGAGATTCTGTTTTAAAATAAAAAAATGAAATAGAGCTGGGGCTATGGCTCAGAGATAGACTGCCCCTAGGTTCCATCCCTAGTACCAAAAATAAATAAATAATAAATACATACATACATACATACATACATACATGTAAAAAGCAAAAAGGGCTGGGGTATAACTTGAGGTAGAATGTCCCTGGGTTTAATCCCTAGTACCAAAAAAAAGGAAAGAAATTACATATTGAATAAATCCATTCAATAGATATTCAAGAAGTGTGTTATACATTGCTACTGAAGCTGTATTGTCATGTTCCATATCTTTTTCAGTCGTACAGGTATTTCCCTTCTAATATTGAAGTCATTGAGTGGCTTGGGGCCTATTACATTGACACTCAGTTTTGTGAAAAAGCCATTCAGTACTTTGAAAGAGCTTCTCTTATACAGTAAGTAACTTTTGAGATTTTATACTTAATGTCTTGTGTGTTTTTTTTTTAGCCCTAGAAAATGAGTATCTGATAGACCTAGTAAATATAAGAAAAGATGTAAATAAACATTCATAAATTATTTTTGTTCTAGTGTTTTGTTCCATTTTACTTGGCCTTTATTTTAATAAATGTATTTCCCTTTGCATAGAATTTTAAAAGTATCACGCCAGGAGTGGTGGCACACACTTGTAATCCTAGTACTTGGGAGGCTGAGACCGGAGGATCCGGGTTCGTGGCCAGCCTCAGCTACTTAGTGAAGCCCTCTGCAACTTAGTGAGACCCTGTTTCAAAATAAATAATAAAAACTAGGGCTGGGGGTGTAGCTCAGAGGTAGAATGTCCCTGGGTTCAATCCCCAGTACTGCAAAAAAAAATTATCTTCGATAAGGTAATTTATGTGTATTTTCTTATTCACATCCCAGTGAACAAGTACTGTTTCTTTGTGTGTGTGTGTGTGTGTGTGTGTGTGTGTGTGTGTGTGTGTGTCTAAATTTTTTTTTTTTTGGTACTAGGGATTAAACACAGACTGTTCCATCCTTCACTCCTATTGGTAAATGTCACTTGTTGATCTACAAGTCATTCCCGGCATAGTCTAGTTCATGTTCTTTTTCTCCAATCCATCAATATTCTAGCCCCATAAATTTTGACATCCCTAACTCCATTATCTTTACCTCCTCTCTAGTTCATCTATTTGGATTTTACCTGATACTTACTATCAATACCACACATTTATAGGAGTAAAATGTTAAGTTACAATATCTAGCTATCTGAATATAAGCTGCTCCCTTTCCAGTGGCCATAATCTTGACTTGCTAGTGTGCCTTTGTTTGGTATATTGAGACCTCCAATCTCTCTCTCTCTTTTTTTTTTTTTTTTGGTGGTACTGGGATTGAACCCAGGGGCATTCTACCTCCGAGCTACACCCCAGCCCTATTTTTTTTTTTTTATTTTTGCGGTACTGGGGATTGAACCCAGGGGCATTCTACCTCCAAGCTACACCACAGCCCTATTTTTATTCTTTATTTTGAAGCAGAGTCTCACTAAGTTGCAGAGGGCCTCACTAAGTAGCTGAGGCTAGCTGTGAACCTGTGATCCTCCTGTCTCAGCCTCTCAAGTACTGGGATTACAAGCGTGTGCCACCACGCCCGGCTTCCAGCCCTATTTTTTATTCTTTATTTTGAAACAGGGTCTCACTAAGTTGCAGAAGGCCTCATTAAGTATCTGAGGCTGGCTGTGAACCCGGATCCTCCGGTCTCAGTCTCCCAAGTACTGGGATTACAAGTGTGCGCCACCACACCTGGCTACCTCCAATCTCTTGACCCTTCTCTGGGCTTTGATTCTGAGCCTGTACTTACTAGGCTGCTTAATCGATCACATCTATTCACTTTCTTGCTGACATCTTTGGTTCATTTTTTCTCTCTTGCTTTGCTACCCTATCCATCCCCCAGAATTTCAGTTTTTTTGGGTTAATCCAGTCATTCATTCCGTTCCTATACACACAGCCTATAAAACACTATCAGAAGCCAGGCATGGTGGCACATGCTTGTAATCCCAGTACTTGGGAGGCTGAGACAGGAGGATTGCAGGTTCAAGGGCAGCCTCAGCAAGGAGTGAGATTTATGAACTTGGCAAGACTCTGTTTCAAAATAAATAAAATAGGGCTGGGGATGCAGCTCAGAGGGAGAATGCTGCTGGGTTCAATCCCCAGCACCCTCCCCCCAAAAAAAACTATCAGAGATGAAGTATGAAGTGTGTGACCAGGTTAATTGATACCACATAAATCTATGTTATATGAACACTACTCATTAATCTTAAGTGTTTCTTCCTCCTATTTTCTTCTCAGATCTCTTCAATTCCTTTCCTCATTTTGTGTTTCAATATCCCTGAAAATAGAAGCCTTTTCTAAAAGCTCCCCTAATATTTCTCTCTCCCCACTTTCCTATAAATTTGCGCCTGTTTTCCCTTCTTCCTCAGAGAGAGGGACATTAACTATGCATTCATCACATCACCTATCCTCTTCCTGCACCAGACATCTGAGTTTCCTTTTTTGTATGCTAAATCTATTTAAATAAATATATTTCAGTTGACTCATAGTAAGCATACTTATATACACTAAGTCTCTATTTGTTATATAAATTTTACCTCTACAATAAAAACCTAAGCTCTTTAAGGGGAGGGAATGTTAGTTCTTTACATATTATAAAGTACTTGGCATACAATTGAATTAAGCTAAACTTCCTATCATGTTTTCTTTTCCTATAGAAATTCTTTACCTTGTATCTCTTATATTTTTGTAGTTCTTAGTAATCTGGTATTTTGATAATTAGTTTAAGCCCGTACATTTTTTTGTATTTTCTTTATATCCATAAATCATGTGTTAGTCTTTGAGTTTTTTTGCCCATACACATGAGTATTGTCTAAACCATGTAGTCACAAATACAAATCATGTCTTAAAACTTCAAGAAATTCTAGCCCTAACTGGTCCATTCAATGCAATCCTATTATTTCACAGTATTATAGAATGTTGTTTAATATTTATTATGATTATTTTCATAAAACACCACCAGGCAGACCAATATACGTGTTATGGGAGCTCCAGAAGGGGAGGAGAGAAAGAGAGGAACAGAGAGACTATTTAAAGATAATGGGGCCAGGTGTGGTTGCACACGCTGGTAATCCCAGTATTTGGGAGGCTAATACAGAAGGATCGCAGGTTTGAAGCCAGCCTCGGCAACTTAGCGAGACCCTGTTTCAAAACAAAACAAAACAAAACAAAAAATAGAACTGGGGGTGTAGCTTGGAGGTAGAATGCCCGTGGGTTCCATCCGCAATACTGCAAAAAAAAAAAAAAGAAAAGAAAGAATGGCCCACACCTCCCTAATTTGAGGAAGAGCATGAATCTATAAGTCTAAGCAGCTCGGTGAACTCTTAAGTAGGAAAACCTCGAAAAGACCCATTGTCAGATGAGACACATTATAATCAAAACATTGAAACCAAGAAGAGAATCTTGAAAGCAGCAAGAGAAAAGTGACACATCACATACAAGGAATTTTAAAAAGATTATCAGCAGATTTCTCAGCAGATACACTGGAGGTCAGGAAACAATGGGATGATATATGTAAAGTTCTGAAATTTAAGAAATAAAAAAAATTACTATCAGCCAAGTATTCCCCAAAAATGAAGGAGAAATTAAGACATTTCCAGTTAAACAGAAGCTAACTTACAATGAATTACATCTTGATAAACACATTATAAGTTAAAAAATAATAAAAGGCATCCACATTGGTAAGGATGAAGAAGAATATTCTCTGATCACGAATGTGATTTTATGTGCAGAAATCCCTAAGAAGTGCATGTGCAAAAAAATTAGATCTAATGAATAAATTCAGCAAAATTATAGGATATAAAGTCAGCACACAAAAATCCATTATATTTCTGTACACATGCAATGAACAATTCAGAAGAGAAATTGAGAAAACAGTTCCACTCAAAATAACATAAAAAAGAATAAAATAATTAGGAATTAACTTAACCATGGAGGTGAGAGAGACATAGACATAACTATAAAACAGCCAGGTGTGGTGGCTCATGCCTGAAATCCCAATAGTTGGGAGGCTGAGACAGGAGCATCACAGGTTCGAGGACAGCCTCAGCAATTTAATAAGACCCTGTTTTTTAAATAAAAAATAAAATAAGACTAGAGATGTAGTCTGGAGGTAGAAGGCCCTTCGGTTACATCCCCAGTACCACACACACAAAAAAACAACTATGAAACATTCTTGAAAAAAATTAAAGAAGACATAAATAAATGGGAAGACATCCATATGCATGAATTAGAAGACTTAATATCGGTAAGATGACAGTACAACTCAAAGTGACCTTAGATTCAATGCAGTCCCTATAAAAAATCCCAGTACTGTTTTTTGTAGAAATAGAAAACCCAGCTGGGCATGGTGGCACATGTTTGTAATCCTAGTACTTGGGAGGCTGAGACAGGAGGATCACAGGTTCACAGCCAGCCTCAGCTACTTAGTGAGGCTCTCCGCAACTTAGTGAGACCCTGTTTCAAAATAAAGAATAAAAAATAGGCTGGGGGTGTAGCTTAGAGGTAGAATGCCCCTGGATTCAATCCCCAGTACCACAAAAAAGAAAACCCACCCTAATAACCACATGGAATTTCAGGGGACCCTGAATAGCAAAAGTAATTTGAAAAGGAACAGCGTTGGACTCAGGCTTCCTGATCCGCAATTTGCTTCCATGCTGCAGTGATCAGAACAGTGGGACACTGGCAGGAGGCTAGCCACAGAGACCAGCAGAGTGAATGTAGAAGCACCCAGCAGCCCTCACACATGCCAAGCTGATTTTCAACAAGGAGGTCAAGAACATTCAAAGGAGAAAGGGCAGTCTTCCCAACAAAAAAGTGCATGGAGGCTGGGTGTGGTGGCGCACGCTTGTAATCCCAGTACTGAGGAGGCTGAGACAGGAAGATCCGGGTTCGCAGCCAGCCTCAGCTACTTAGTGAGGCCCTCCGCAATTTAGTGAGACCCTGTTTCAAAATAAAGAATAAAACAATAGGGCTGGGGGTGTAGCTTGGAGGTAGAATGCCTGGGTTCAATCCCCAGTACTGAAAAAAAAAAGTGCATGGAAAACCAGACATCCACATGCAAAAGTTAGTGGGCTGGGGATATAGCTCAGTGGTAAAGGGCTTGCCTTGAATGCATGAGGCCCTGGATTCAATCCTCAGTACCACCACCAAAAAAAAAAAAAGTCTTTGGCCGGGCGTAGTAGTGCACACCTGTAATCCCAGTACTTGGGAGGCTGAGACAAGAGGGTTGCAGGTTCGAGGCCAGCCTCAGGAATGTAGCGAGACTCTCAGCAACCTAGCAAGACCCTGTTTCAAAACAAAACAAAACAAAAAAAGAACTGGAGGTAGAATGCCCCGGGTTCAATTCCCAGTAATACACACACACACACACACACACACACACACACACACACACACACAATGAAGTTGGATCCTTACTTTAAATCTTATACAAAAATTAACAAAGTGGATTAAAGACCTAAATGTGCTGGACGTGGTGGTGCACACCTGTAATCCCAGTACTTGGGAGGCTGAGACTAGAGGATTATAGGTTCACGGCCAGCTTCAGCAACTTGGTGAGACTTGGTGAGCTAGGCTGGGGCCTAGCTCAGAGGTAGAATGCCTCTGGGTCCAATCCTGAGTACCCCCCAACACACACAAAACCTTTATTTTTTAATTTAATTTTAATTTTTTTGTGGTACCATGTGTTGAACCCAGGAACATCCTACCTCTGAGCTACATCCCCAGTCCTGTTTTATTTTTATTTGGAAACAGGGTCTCGCTAGGTTGATGAGAGTCTTACTACTTGCTGAGGCTGTCCTCGAACCTGAAATCCTCCTGCCTTAGCCTCCCAAGTACTGGGATTACTGGTGTGTACCACCACGCCCAGCTGTGATATACATCTTTATAAAATTGAACACCTCAGATTATTTTTGTTTCATCTCTAATTTCAACTAATTTATTTCTTTTCTAGGCCTACACAAGTGAAATGGCAGCTGATGGTAGCTAGTTGTTTTAGAAGAAGTGGTAAATATTTTCATTTTATTCATTTCTTATATATTTTGTATATTTCCTTCTTTTAGGTAATAATGCATATAAATGTGTCAAGTTGCATTTTTTATGTTTTAAAATAATACACATGACCTGGGTGTGTTGGCACACATTTGTACTCTCTGTACTTGGGAGGCTGAGACAGGAGGAATGTAGTTTTGAGGCCAGTCTCAGCAACTTAGCGAGACTCTGTTTCCAGATAAAAAATAAAAATAGGGCTATGGGTGTAGCTTGGAGGTAGAATGCCCCTGGGTTTAATCTCAAGCATAAATAAATAAATAATAAAAATAAATACATATAATTGAAACATTATATAAAAATCAGTAATTACTACATACAGAAAAAGTTACACTTATGAAGTGGGTTGTATCCGTCAGCATTCTTGCAGTCATAATCTAAATATCTGACCACATAACTTAGAGGAAAGAAGATTTATGTTCTTATGGTTTCGGGTGCAGTCCATGTGAGGCCGGGACCGCGGATGTCAGGGCATGGCGGGGAGGCGGAGGGAGAGCATGTGGGCTGTGCTCTTTACATCACGGAGGCCAGAAGTGAGAGAGTGAGAGAGAGAGAGCACATGCAGGGGAGGAGGAACCCTTTGTCTAATCCCCAAGGCCGCACCCCCAGGGACCCTCCTCCAGCCACACCCTACCGGCCTACCAGGTACCACCAAGTAAATCCATTACAGTGGACTTATCCACTCCTGGGATTACAACCCTCATGACTCAATTACATCAGCTCCAAACATTAAGTGAGCTCTTTAGAGGACATTTTATATCTAACTATAACATGGGTATTGTTTTTCTTTCTGCAGTGTGGGGGATGGAAGCTAGAGCCTTACACACGCTAAGCATGTGCTCTACCCCTGAGGTATACTCCCAGCCCTCACAAAGTGGATATTAATCATGTGTCCCAGTACTACTCAAAGTTACAAGTAGTCACTTTCACAAGTTAGCCACAGAAAAATGTGCTTCCTTTTTATATTAATTTATATTTTCTGAATTCTACTAGTGTTTTGCTCATTGTCCTTGTGCCCGGCCAGATTTTTTTTTTTTTTTTTTTTTTTTTGCGGTACCGGGGATTGAACGCAGGGGCGTTCTACCTCCGCGCTACGCCCCCGGCCCTATTTTTTATACTTTATTTTGAAACCGGGTCTCAAAGTTGCAGAGGGCCTCACTAAGTAGAGAGAAAGAGAGGGAGAGAGAGAGATAGAGACAACTGAGGCTGGCCGCGAACCCGGATCCTCCGGTCTCCGCCTCCCAAAGTACTGGGATTACAAGCGTGCGCCACCACGCCCGGCTCCGGCCAGATTTATGAAGGTATCTCACACCTGAAAAGCCTGAGGAAACTCAGCTCTGGGACAACTGGGATTATAGGGTTTTTATACCAAATGTAACTAGATATCTTGGCTTCTGTTACTGCTGTTATTACATAGTGTACTGATACCCCTGTCCTGAGGGACAGATGTCCATGGGGGTGGACTAACTGCGAAGTGAATGATGTGCTTAGAATCACAGCGATTACACCAGGTGTGATGGCGCGCTCCTGTGATCCTAGTACTTAGGAGGTTGAGACAGGAGGATTTCAGGTTCAAGACCAGCCTCAGCAACTTAGTAAGGCGCTGTTTCAAAATAAAAAATAAAACAGGATATAGTTCGGAAGTAGAATGTCCCTGGGTTCAATTCCCAATACCAAAAGAAAAAAGAAAAAGAAAAAAGAATGAAATATATATGCTTGTGACAGACATAAAGCCTTTCTACTAAAACGTTAGTGTGCCAGTATAGCAGATTAAAATAACATTCTGCCGAATCCTCTTAGTTTCTATAATTTGCTGGTCTATTTTTCTCTTTTTTATTTATAGGTAACTACCAAAAAGCATTAGATACTTATAAAGATATTCACAGGAAGTTTCCAGAAAATGTGGAATGTAAGTGACATGACATTTTGTAATGTTGAAAGCATCGAATCTCATATTGTATGTTGTAATGTGTAATTATACTTGCTCTACTAAATTGCATTCATAAATAGAACCTATTTTCGTGGTACATGTGTTTAATGTTTTTATTGGGTCAGAAAATTTGACTGTGTAAGTACATATTTTTATAGAACTTAATTGTTGATAGGTGTAAATATAATACTGAATTCTCTTCAAGGAAAATAAATCTGTATGTCAAGGTTTTATGAACATTTTTAAGAAAAAATTTGGCTTACTGATTTTTTAATTTTCAAAAATTGGTGTTTTATAAGAAAGGCATTTTTAACTGTCCATTTTCTTTTTTTTTACGGTACCGGGGATTGAACCCAGGGGCATTTTACCTCCGAGCTACACCCCCAACCCTATTTTTTATTCTTTATTTTGAAACAGGGTCTCACTAAGTTGCAGAGGGCCTCACTAAGTAGCTGAGGCTGGCCGCGGACCAGAGATCCTCCTGTCTCAGCCTCCCAAGTACTGGGATTACAAGCGTGAGCCACCACGCCTGGCTCATATACAGCTTTTGAAGTTGAAAAAATACTTTAGAAGCCGGGCATGGTGGCACACGCTTGTAATCCTAGTACTTGGGAAGCTGAGACTGGAGGATCCAGGTTCGGGGCCAGCCTCAGCTACTTAGTAAGGCCCTCTGCAACTTAGTGAGACCCCGTTTCAAAATAAAGAACAAAAAAATAGGGCTGGGGGTGTAGCTCGGAGGTAGAATGCCCCAGGTTCAATCCCCGGTACCACAAAAAAAATAGAGTTTATGAAAATAGAATACTAGCAATCAGCCAGGCATGGTGGCTCATGCCTATAATCCTAGTACTTAGGAAGCTGAGACAGGAGGATCACAGGTTCGCAGCCAACCTCAGCAACTTGGTGAGACCCTGTTTCCAAATAAAAAATAAAATAAGAGTTGGGCATAGTAGTGCCCGCTTCTAATCCCTGTACTTGGGAGGCTGAGACAGGAGGATCACAGGTTCGAAGCCAGCCTTGGCAATTTAGCAAGGCCCTCTTCAACTTAGACCCTTTTTCCAAATAAGAAATAAAATTGGGTTGAGGGTATAACTTGGAGGTTGAATGCCTCTGGGTTCCATCCCCAGTACCAGAAAAATAAAATAAAATAGGTTTGGGGGTATAGCTCAGAGGAAGAAGGCCCCTGGGTGCAATCCCCAGTACCAAAAAAAAAAAAAAATCTGCAGTATTCACCATCTCCCTAGAAATACACCCTGGAGGCCTGGGAGGACCTGTGGGTCCTGTCTGTCCACACTGCCACCCTTCTCTGACTCAGTTAGATCCTTGCAAGATCCACTGTGGTCTGACCACTTAGCCGGTTTCCTTCATAGCACTTGTGACTACTGACATAGCTTTGTCATGGTCTCTCTTCCCATTCATATACAAAGTTCATGACATTAAGGATTGGACTCTTATTTCTTTTTCTTGTACATCTGCAGTACTAGAAGGGTGTGTGGGCACAGCAGGCACTCCTCTAGAATTTGTACATAAATAACCATTCTATGGCAAAGTACAGTACTAAAATAATCTAAAATGTCACACATTACTACATAATTTGCGTATGTATATATTTACTTTTTTTTGGTACTAGGGATTGAACCCGGGGCGTACTACCTCTGAGCTACACACCCAGCCCTTTTTATTTTTTATTTTGAAACAGGATCTCACTAAGTCTCTAATGGCCCCTCTGATAAATTACTGAGGCTGGCCTTGAACCTGCGATCCTCCTGTCTCAGCCTCCCTAGTTCTGGGATTATAGGCATGCGCCACCATGCCCAACTACCAATAGTATTTATTTAAAAATTGAGTGTTTTTTAGCTTTAAGACTTCCCTGTGTATTCATTAATTTGCTCTTCAAATTTTTTATCAACTATTTCCTGTGTAGGGATATAACAGTCTATGTTAAGTCTTGATTTGGGCACCCTAGGACTCACTAATAGTTAACTGATATGGTATAATAAAGGAGATCATTGAAAACATCTTCAAAGCTGTGGAAGTGTAACACCCTTAATTCCACCAGGACTAAGAGATAGTTGCCATAACTAGGTTTCCCAAAGGAAGCAACATTTGCTATAGCCTTGAAGGGTACACAGGCTTTGCCAGGCAGGGAAGGCAGGAGCAGGCGTTTCAGGTAGAAAAACAGTGTTAGGAAGAACAAGGAGATATAAGAATACATAGTCTATTTCAAAATGTATTCCATTTCAAAAAATGTAGCTGGGCACACAAAAAAAGTAGCAGATGGAACATGTGTTTTTTTATCCTACAAACAAAAAAAGACCTTTTCTAAAAATTATAAACCTCTAAGGACAAAGAAGCAATTAAATTTGGGGCAATTTTTTTACTTAGGAAATGAGAGACGTGCAGGGGTGGGTAAGCAGTGGAGACATCAACTGGGAGCGCGTCGCGACACAGCCCAGGGGTCCTGAGAATGGGAGGTGTGCCAACCAGCGGCTCAGTTTCCATATCCCTGCCTAAATGGTGCAGCTGGAATTTAGGCAAAGTGCAATGAGACGTTTGGTGGAAGATGTAGAGGAATGTTCTTAAGAGATATTTAATAAAGTCATTGGGAGACTGAGACAGGATTGCAAGTGCGAGGCCAACTTGGGCAGCTCAGCAAGACCCTGTCTCACAGAATGAAAAGGGCTGGGGAGCCCGGCATGGTGGAACACACCTGTAACTCCAGTATTTGGGAGACTGAGACAAGAGGATCACAGGTTCAAGGCCAGCCTCAGAAACTGAGAGAAACCCTCAGCAACTAAGCGAGACCCTGTTTCAAAATTAAAAATAAAAAGGGCTGGGGTGTAGCTTGGAGGTAGAACGCTCCTGGATTCAATCCCTAGTACCAAAAAAAGGGCTGCAACGTAGCTCAGTGGTAGAGGCCCCTGAGTTCAATCCCCAGTAGCCCCCCACACACAGAATGAAGGAAAACTTTTTTTTTTTTTTGCAGTACTGGGATTGAACCCAGGGGCATTGTACCTCTGAGCTACACCTCCAGCCCTATTTTTTATTCTTTATTTTAAAACAGGGTCTCACTAAGTTGCAGAGGGCCTCTAAGTAGTTGAGGCTGGCTGTGAACCTGCAATCCTCCTGTCTCAGCCTCCCAAATACTGGGATTACAAGCGTGGGCCACCACGCCTGGCTGAAAGAAAACTATTTAATAGTCAAAATGATTAATTGTCAAAGTAGGAGAAAAAGAAGAGTAACTCAGATGCTTAGGTAGAGAGTAGGGGATAAAGTGAGAAATGCAGAAAGAAAAGAGTTTAGGGGAGATGATATCCCATTGGGATAGGTTTTCTTTGAGGTCCTGTAAATGGAAGGATATCCATCTGTTGGAGATATCCAATCTATCTTATTTTAATAAAGTTACAATAATGCATAGAAAGAAGTGTAGTAAAGCTGAGGAGAAATATGTGGTCTGGAGTTACAGAGTAGTTTTTTTGGGGTTTTTTTTTTTTTTTGGTGCTGGGGATTGAACCCAGAGGCATTCTATTTCTGAGCTTCGCCCCAGCCTGATTTTATTTCTTATTTGGAAACAGGGTCTCACTAGGTTGCTGGGAGCCTTGCTAAGTTGCCGAGGCTGGCTTTGAACCTGTGATCCTCCTGTCTTAGCTTCTCAAGTACTGGGATTACAGGCATGCGCCACCACGCCTGGCTATTGAAAACTTAATTTGGAAGCTCACTGGAAAGCCATTTAAACTTCAGGCTCGAAAAGAGAAACTCCTTTATGTCAGTAGAGTTTAATAAAAATAACTTTAAAGCATAATTTAGGTGGTAGTTGTGGTGAAGTGAGAAATGAGGTGTGTGCTACTTTCCTCCCCCTTTCTGAGGATGTTGGGAATTGCCATTTAAATCTTGGTGCTAAACCAGGCGTGGTGGTGCACGCTTATAATCCAGTACTTGGGAGGCTGAATCCGGGTTCATGGCCAGCCTCATCTACTTAGTGAGGCCCTTCGCAATTTAGTGAGACCCTGTTTCAAAATAAAGAATAAAAAATAGGGCTGGGGGTGTAGCTCGGAAGTAGAATGCCCCTGGGTTCCATCCCCAGTACCGCAAAAAAAAAAAAAAAAAAAAAAAGAAACTTGGTGCTAATAGGGGGAATCCCGTCTCCTGAGCAGTGTTCATCTCTATGGGAAAAAGCGCAGCAAAGTAACTTCTATTGGAAGTAGACGCTCACACAGTCTTTGGAGGACAGGTTTGTAATGTGTCAGGAACCTCAAAATGAACCTAGTTTAGATTCCAGCAAGTCCATTATTTAGTAATTTTTCTTGAGAAAATAGAGAGGCATACAAATATTTGGGAACAACTTTAACATTCAGCAAAGTGAATAAAATTAAGGCATATCATAAAATATTCTGCAGGCATTAGAAACTATTTTTTTAACTTGAAATTATTCTCTTGGTAACTGAGAAAAGGGTACAAAGATATATATAAAATGTTCAGTCTCCAGGAGGACTAATGGTTAACTTTCATTTAGGTCTTCGTACCTTTAAATGTTTTATGAATTTGCTATGATGAAGTGAGAAATGAGGTGTGTGCTACTTTCCTCCCCCTTTCTGAGGATGTTGGGAATTGCCATTTAAATCTTGGTGCTAAGCCAGGCGTGGTGGTGCACGCTTATAATCCCAGTACTTGGGAGGCTGAGACAGGAGGATCTGGGTTCATGGCCAGCCTCAGCTACTGATGACCTGCAGTTACTTTTGTATTGAGGGAAACACATTGTTTTGTTTTATTTTATTTTATTATTTTATGTGGTACTGGGTATAGAACCCAGGGGCATTCTTTCTCTGAGCTACACTCCCAGAACCCTTTTTATTTTTTATTTTATTTTATTTATTTATTTTTTTTGCGGTACCAGGGATTGAACCCAGGGGCGTTCTACCTCTGCACTACACCCCCGGCCCTATTTTTTATATTTTATTTTGAAACCGGGTCTCATGAAGTTGCGGAGGGCCTCACTAAGTAGAGAGAGAGAGAGACAGGGAGAGAGAGAGAGCTGAGGCTGGCCGCGAACCGGATCCTCCAGTCTCCGCCTCCCAAAGTACTGGAATTACAAGCATGCGCCACCACACCCAGCTCCTTTTTATTTTTTATTTTGAAACACATTGTTAAATTGCTGAGGGTCTCACTAAATGGCTGAGGCTGGCCTCAAACCTGCGATCTGCCTGTCTCAGCCTTCCAAGTGCCCCTGGGCCCAGCTAAATTTTGTTGATTCTTTCTCTTTCTTTCTTTCTTTTTTTCTCTTTTCTTTTCTTTTTTCTTTTCTTTTCTTTCCTTCCCTTCCCTTCCCTTCCCTTCCCTTCCCTTTCCTTTCCTTTCTTTCCCTTTTCCCTTTTATTTCTTTTCTTTTCTTTTCTTTTCTTTTCTTTTCTTTTCTTTTCTTCTTTTCTTTTTTTCTTGTACTGGATATTGAACCCAGATGCATTCTGTCTCCAAGCTACACCCCCAGCCCCTTTTTATTTATTTATTTATTTTATTTTGAAACAGGGTCTTGCTAACTTGCTGAGGCTGGCCTTGAACCTTCAATCCTCTTGTCTCAGCCTCCTGAGTACCGGGATTACAGGCATGTGTACCTGTCTATATCTTCTTCTTGAGTTCTTGCCTGTGTCCTGTGTTGAGTTTCTAGGGTCAGGCAGCATGAGGACAGGGCCAGTGGAGAGGGCCCATGACACCACCTCCAGGAAGCCAGCTCTCCTGGCTCCAGAGATCGTGAAGCGTAATCATTTGTCAGGGAAAAAACCAAAACACTAGTTGTTAGACCCTCATTCCTCCCTCAGCCCCGAGCTCCTTGATGTGAACTTTGACCACTGTGCGCGCTTTCCTAAATCTGTTTCTCACCCTTCAGGTCTACGTTTCCTGGTTCGTCTCTGTACAGATATTGGATTAAAAGAAGTTCAAGAATATGCCACAAAACTTAAGAGGTTGGAAAAAATGAAAGAAATCAGGGAACAGGTATTGCACATAGGCCAGAAACTGCTGTCTGTTCATTTTCAAAATGTCAGCCTGCTGTAGGTCAAATGCGTATTGTCAGGAGCTTCTGTCAGAAAGCAGAGTTGAAATGCTTTTCTACTCTGGCATAATTGCCTCGAGGAATAACAAAAAATTCTTTTAGAAGTGGGTTCGCAATGAGAAGGAGCGCAATAGATTCTGTGTAACAGAAAAATAATTATAATTTTCCACAACATGATATAACTCACGGGTTAGTTTGAAGGCTTGATTTTAATTGGAGCATCCTCTGTCCCATGAGAGGCAATTACTTGTCTATAACAGTAGCATTTTTTTTCTTTAAACTATTTATTCATATAGCAGAGTATAGCTCTAAGAATGACATTAGCACACATGGAAGTATTTCAGTATATTTCTATATTTGTGCAGTATGTGGAATTTTTACTTCCTTAGTGTTGCTGGGGATTGATTTTTTTTTTGTTGTTTTGTTTTGAAACAAGGTCTGAAAAGGTTGCTGAGGCTGTCCTCAAACCTGCAATCCTCCTGTTTCAGCCTCCCCAGTACTGCGATTACAGGCGTGTACCACCATGCCCAGCTTTGTCTTTGCTTTTAAGATATGATCTAGCCGGGTGTGGTGGCGCACGCTTATAATCCTAGTACTTGGGAGTCTGAGACTGGAGGATCCAGGTTCCCGGCCAGCCTCAGCTACTTAGTGAGGCCCTCCGCAACTTAGCGAGACCCTGTTTCAAAATAAAGAACAAAAAATAGGGCTGGGAGTGTAGCTCGGAGGTAGAATGCCCCTGAGTTCAATCCCCAGTACCGCAAAAAAAAAAAGATATGATCTGATAATTCCCTATTTAATGTTTCCAGTTGTAGAAAGATTACGAGCAAGCATAGATTCTACTCTAAAAGTCCTATAAAATATCAAGTTGGTATTAGAATGTCAATTTAGGGTCTAGAGTCAAAACCAGCTGTAATGGCCAATCTAACACCAAATGCTATTTTAAACTAGAAAACCTGTGTGAAAGCTTTGTATAATATAATCTGGTATAAACAGAAGTTCAAATTATCAGAATGACTATTAAATGTATTTCATGGCACAAGCCTGTGATCCCAGTACCTGGGAGGCTAAGACAGGTTTGTCAGCCTCAGCAGTAGTGAGTCTCTCAGCAACCTAGTGAGACCCTGTTTTAAACTAAAAAATAAAAAGGGCTGGGAGTTTAGCTCAGTGGTAAAACACCCCCCGGGTTCAGTGTTTCATTAATAAGAATCAAAATATGTACACATTTCTTTTCTTTTTTTTGTTGTTGTTGTTAGTGCTGGGGATTGAACCCAGGGACATTCTACCTCTGAGCTATATCTCCAGCCCTATTTTATTTTTTATTTTGAAACAGGGTCTTGCTAGATTGCTGAGAGCCTCACAAAGTTGCTGAGGCTTGTCTCCAACATGTGATCCTCCTGTCTCAGCCTCCCAAGTACCAGGATTACAAGTGTGCGACACTGTGCCCAGCTAGATTATAGATGTATACATGAGCCGGGCGTGGTGGCGCACGCTCGTAATCCCAGTACTTGGGAGGCTGAGACCGGAGGATCCGGGTTTGAGGCCAGCCTCAGCTACTTAGTGAGGCCCTCTGCAACTTAGTGAGACTCTGTTTCAAAATAAAGAATAAAAAAAAAATAGGGCTGGGGTATAGCCCGGAGGTAGAATGCCCCTGGGTTCAATCCTTGGTACCGCCAAAATAAGTAAATAAATAAATAGATGTATACATTTCAAACCAAGAATGTTTTTTAGAACTCAGTTCATCATGCATGCATGTGAAGAGAGTCACATTTTTCCGACTTCATAAGTTCAAGTTTTAGTAGTTTTAGTTACACTGAATAGTGAACACAAACTATCACGAATCCGAACCCTGCATAACACCCTTCTTGCAACTTGCAACTTTAAGATGGTGTGTGCGTTAGCATCTCGTTAGCATCTCCGTGTAGCAGATGTCTAGTGTTGGCCCCATTACACAGTGAGAAGTAGCCTTCTAACTCCCTGGGAACTTCCTGGCAGCTAAACACAAGGGATCTTAAGATGAGCTTTGGGAGACATTGGTTCCAGGGAATTCCTGGGAAATGAACTTGTGGGACAAAGACTAAAACATTCTCCTTTAAATAGACTTAGATTACTTTTCAGAATTTCTTATAGTTTATTATTAATGTCATTTCCCATTCTTAGTTATAACTTAGTTGAATCATTATAGATACTATTCTTTCCTTTTGTGTTGTGTGTGTGTGTGTGTTTGTTTTTGTTTTTGTTTTTTATGAGCAGGTCAGGGGGACTGGGGATTGAACACAGAGTTGTTTTACCTCTGAGCCATACTCCCAGCCCTCTTTTTATGTTTTATTTTGAAACAGGTCTTATGAAGTTGCTGAGGGTCTCACTGAGTTGCTGAGGCTGGCCTCGTACCTGCGGATCCTCCTGTCTCAGCCCCTCAGAGCACTGGGATCACTGGCGTGTGCCACCTCACCTGGCTCCTTTTGGTCTTGTGGGATTCATAACTTGCCTTTACACTTGCTGCCTCTCCCCCTTGGCCTTTTTCTCTTCCCTTATCCTCTTTGCTTTATTACAATTTCTTTATTTATTTGTTAAACTCTTTTTTTTAATCTAGCTGACTATAATATTTATAAGGACTAATGAATTTTATTATATTTTAATAAATAAGTTAATGTCTAGTAAAACTGTCTTTCCTTCTAGTTACTACTCAGTCTTCAATTCTTCTTCCATCAAAATATTTATGTATGCATTAGTCAGCTTTTATCTATTTTTCTCATAGATCTAGAGTTTTTCATATTCATCTGTACTTTTTTTTGTGGTACTGGGGATTGAACCCAGAGTTGTTCTACCTCTGAGCTCTATCCTCAGCCCTATTTTAGTTCTTATTTGGAAACAGAGTCTCACTAAGTTGCAGAGGGCCTCATTAAGTAGCTGAGGCTGACTCTGAACCTGCGATCCTCCTGTCTCAGCCTCCCAAGTACTGGGATTACAAGCGTGCGCCACCATGCCCAGCTATATTCATCTGTACTTTGAAAAAATAAAACTTTTATTTATTTTTTTTTTGTGTGTGTGTGTGTTACAACCAACTTAGTGAGACCCTATTTCAAAAAAATAAAATAAAGCTAGGTGTGGTGGCACACACCTGTAATCCCAGTACTTAGGAGGCTGAGACAGGAGGATCACAGGTTCAAGGCCAGCTTCAGCAACTTAGTGAGGCCCTGTTTCAAAATAGGGCTGGGGATGTAGCTCAGAGGTAGAGTGCCCTTGGGTTCAATAGCCAGCACCACAAAAAAAAAGAGAGAGAGAGAGGGAGGCAGGAAGGGAGGGAGGGAGAATTCACACATACCTGAGAGCCAGCTTCCCAGTAGCTGCCATTCGTCCTTTGGGTTTGTGTTTCTTAGACTGTGAGCCATGGGGCAGGGCTTCCGTTTCCTGGCTTGTGTAGGATGGAAAGCACTATTAGTTATAAAACCAAATATAATAAACTTCTGAATTAAGGATGCGCTCCTTTTCTAAATGTGAACTTCAAGCTACTTGTTACCTTTTCTGTTTCCTGTTTAGAATCAATCTTGATGTAAAAACTTAACATTTTCCTATATAATTAAAATTTCTTCACAAACATCCTTGTTAATGCCTATATACTACCTCATTATGTGGCTGTATCCTCATTTACTTAAACGTTTCCACATCATTATACATTCAGGTACCTTTTTAATGTTTGGTAGCTTTGTGTGATCCGTCAAATTCTCGGATGTTTCTTGCTAAAGTTCTTGGCCCCGATAATTATTTATAGGCGAGCTCTTCCGTATCATTGACTTGAGACATTTTGTGAAATAGTCAGGGACATCCTAGGTAACCCCGTGAGCCCTTTACCTGGGACTGTGAGGAATGTGGCGCTGGTCCTTGTGCCTGTCCTCCGTCTACCCTTCTGCCAGGAACGGCAGGAGTTTGTAGCAGGAAGGAACAGGTGGAGGCACAACCCTGGTCCTGGGCAGCCTCCCTGCTTCTGGGAGCAGCTCTCCCTCCTCTCCTCCCTCCCTCGCTCCCTCCCTTCCTTTCTCCCTTATCTCCTCCCTCCCTCCCTCCCTTCCTTCCTTCCTTTCTCCCTTCTTCCTTTCCTCCCTCCCTCCCTCCCTCCCTCCCTCCCTTCCTTTCTCCCTTCTTCCTTTCCTTCCTTCCTCCCTCCCTCCCTTCCTTCCTTTCTCCTACAGATTGAACCCAGGGCCCTTCTGCCTCTGATCTACACCCCAGCCCTTTTTATTTTCCATTTTGAAATGGTTTTGCAAAGTTGCTGAGATCCTTCTGCCTCAGCCTCCCATGTACTGGGATCAGGGACATGGCCCTGGTGCCCGGCTGCAGCTTTTCCCTTGATCCTGTTACATCTGCTTAACTAGACATTAGCAATAACAGCGGGCCAGGAGGCCATGCAGTGGGAGAGCTCTTTCCTGCACATGCAGGGAGGCCCTGGGTCCTAGCCCAGGACTGCAAAAGACGGCAGTAACAGCAGCTCCACTTGAGCACCCGGGAAGCGCAACGTCAGCTCTCCCAGGCATCTTGGCAATCCTGTGATGTTGGATATGGTGTCTCTGCCGCGGTTTCATTTAATTTTTTTTTTTTTTTTTTTTGGTACTGAGGATTGAACCCAGAGGCATTCTGCCTCCAAGTTATACCCCCAACCTGATTTTATTTATTTGGAAACAGGGTCTCACTATGTTGCGGAGGACCTCGCTAAATTGCTGAGGCTGGCTGCGAACCTGAGATCCTCCTGTCTCAGCCTCCCAAGTACTGGGATTACAAGCGTGAGCTACCACGCCCGGCTTCACTTAATGTTTTATTGGTGTATTGTACTTGTACATGCTCGTGAGATTCGTAATGATGCACACCCAGCACTATTTAGGTCTGTTTCCTTCCCTGAACCTCCCCTTTCTCTCCTTCCTAACTCCCATCCGCCGCTGGACTGCTCTCACCCTACACTTCCATGACACCCACATGCAGCTGTGTCGGGCAGACATGGAGTCCCCTCCAGACAGCTGGCTCCCTTGTCCGGCTCCCAGCTCTAGTGCTCTTGAGTCTGGCTCTCAGTTCCTGTGCTCCATTGTCTGGCTCCCAGCTCCAGTGCTCTTGAGTCCGG
>PVJS01021440.1:21075-31606 GCA_004027185.1 Glis glis
GAGTCTTGCTCCCAGCTCCAGTGCTACCAGTCCGGCTCCCAGCTCCAGTGCTCCCGAGTCCGGCTCCCTGCTCCAGTGCTCCCAGTCCGGCTCCCTGCTCCAGTGCTCCCAAGTCCATCTCCCAGCTCCAGTGCTCCCGAGTCCGGCTCCCTGCTCCAGTGCTCCTGAGCCTGGCTCTCAGAGCCTGGCCTTTCTCCTGTGGATAGGAGAGAAGCAGGCTGGTGCAAGCAGTGCTTTTCCGGTTGCGTACAGACCTTGCATCACTGCACCCAGAAGACCTGGTGACTCAGCCAGCACCATATTGCAGCGCTCCCCGCCATTAGATCAGGGGTCAGGCCTCAGAATAGTGCCATCAAGGTGTGATCTGTGACCAAGGGGCCTCTGAATCAGCTGAGAACCTCTTAGTGGTGTGAAACCTTGGGCCCTCGCCCAGATCTGCCATCGCTGGGGGTGGGCACCAGGGAGCTGCGTGTGCGTGACAATTTTTCCAAGTGAGTTTTATGCTTTGAACTTTGAGAAGCCTCAGACATGATGCCTCCAAAGGATCATCTTGCAGATGGTCAGTTACCAGCTCAGGATATGGAGTCTGAGTTAAGGGAGGAAAAAGTAGACATAAAATAAATCAGGCCGCCAGGCGTGGTGGCACAGGTCTGTAATCTCAGTACTTGGGAGGCTGAGACAGGAGGATCCCAGGTTCGAGGCCAGCCTCAGCTACTTAGGGAGATGCTGTTTGAACATAAAAAAAAATAAGGGTTGGGGGTGTGGCTCAGAGGCAGAATGCCCCTGGGTTCAATCCCCAAAAAATAAGTAAATCAGGCCATGAATTTTTAATTTTATTTATTTATTGTGTGTGTGTGTCACTAGAGATTGAACCCAGGGTCATTCTCCCTCCAAACTATACCCACAGCCCTTTTAATTATTTTTTTATTTAATTTATTATTTTTGTATGTGGTACATTCTACCTCTGAGCTACATCCCCAACCATTTTTTATTTTTTATTTGGAACAAGGTCTTGCTAAGTTGCTAAGGGCCTTGCTAAGTTTCTGAGGCTGGTCTTGAACCTGTGATCCTCCTGTGTCAGCCTCTCAAGTACTGGAATTGCAGATGTGCACAACACACGCGGCTAAGAAATCATTTTATTTGTAGAAAAGTGGATATTTCTAAACTTCCTGGGGGTCCCTGACAAATGCTTTATTCCCATGCGTTGTAGATGTTCTTCCTAAAATACAGTTGTCAGTGTTCATCGCACTGTTCCAATGAAAATCAAATTCCTTTTCGAATACATTTCAGAAGAGATCATTATTTTTCACCATTAAAAAGTAGTTTTAAGCCAGGCATGGTGACCCGTGCCTGTAATCCCAGCCCTTTTTACTTTTTATTTGGAAACAGGGTCTCGCTCAGTTGCTGAGAGCCTCGCTAAATTGTTGAGGTTTGATTTGAACCTGTGATCCTCCTGTGTCAGCCTCCCAAGTATTGGGATTACAGGCATGCATCACCACACCCAACCCAATTTTTTATTTTAAAACAGGGCGTGGTGCCAGGCGTGGTGGTGCACCTTGTAATCCCAGTACTTGGGAGGCTGAGACTCGAGTATCGCAGGTTCGCAGCCAGCCTCAGATACTTAGTGAGATCATCTGCAACTTAGGCCCGGCATGGGGCAAATGCCTGTGATTCCAGCTGTTCAGGAGGCTGAGCTAGGAACATCACAAGTTCAAGGCCAGCCTGGGCAACTCAGGGAGACTATCTCAACATAAAAATTTTTTAAAGGGCTGAGGGTATAGCTCAGTGAGGCCCTGGGCTCAACTGCCAGTACTGCAAAAACCTGATGTAACAGCCTAAGACAGGACCCTAATCCCCCAAGAGTGTAGTCTAGTGGCAGGAGAGCCACAAGAAGCAGTCCCCTGTTTACGTGCCCTGGGGACCACATGGCTGGGGCATCTGCTGCGGAGCAGGAGCTTAGCTGCAGGCCTTGTTTGCACTGGCTCCTGATAAACTTTTATGTGTGTGGTGTGTGTGTGTGTTTATCCTTGCTGGGTGTGGTAGTACACGCCTGTATTCCTAGTACTTGGGAGACTGAAACTGGAGGATCGCAGATTCCAGGCCAGCCTCAGCAACTTAGACCCTGTCTCAAAATAAAAAGGGTTGGGGATGTGGCTTGGAGGTAGAATGCCCCTTTGTTCAATCCCTGGACCAAAAAAAAAAAAAAATTCAATCTTTAGTTATCTTCACCTTTGAAAGAATATCGTTACTCTTCTGAACTTGTCTTCTCGTTTCTCCAGCGTATCAAGTCAGGCAGAGACGGCAGTGGCAGCTCTCGCAGCAGAAGAGAGGGGAGTGCTGGCAGCGGTGAGTGTTCCCTGTGCCCTGGACACTGGCTCTGACAGGCTGCTTGTACACGGGCTTCTAGAAACATCTCAAAATAAGCCAGAAGTGTCCTTTGTTATGTGTTTGACTGTGTGTGTGTTTTATACACACTAAAAGCTTGCTTATTCTAATTTGGTAGGCCATCATTCTGTCTATGAGTGTTTGTAAATGTTACATATCAGCTCTTAAGTAGCATATTTGTTTCTACTAGTTGATTAATAAATGAGTCCAGGCTGGACATATTATCATAGATGGGCATACAAAAGAGGTATTATCATCATCATTATTATTATTATTATTATTATTATTATTGTGGTACTGGGGGTTGAACCCAGGGGCATTCTACCTCCAAGCTACACCCCCAGCCCTATTTTTTATTCTTTATTTTGAAGCAGAGTCTCACTAAGTTGCAGAGGGCCTCACTAAGTAGCTGAGGCTGGCTGCAAACCTGCGATCCTCTTGTCTCAGCTTCCCAAGTACTGGGATTACAAGCATGCGCCACCACGCCCGGCTAGAAGTTTTACTGTTTTCTGTACCTTTTTCCCATCAACAAAAATCTACCTTCTTTCTCTACTTCAGGCAGGAAGTATAAGTTAGTGGAAATTTGGTGGTTTTAAAGCAGCTAATTGAAAAGATAAATGCTAAATTGGGATCTACAAATACACTTATGTCCTCTCTCATCATTGCACATTAGCATGCATGTTACCCAGCTCCATATAACTACCAAGCTGAACTCTTTTATGGATGTTTGTGATCAAAGAGTAGAACAAAGAAAAATGCAACTCTTCCCCGGGTGCAGTGGTGCCTGCCTGTGATCCCAGGACTTGGGAGGCTGAGACCAGAAGATCGCAAGTTCTTAGCCAGCCGCAGCAACTTAGCAAGATCCTGTTTCAAAATAAAAAATAAAAAAGGTTGGGGGTATAGCTCAGAGGTACCAAAATGAAAAAAGAAAAAAAAAAGATTAACCAATCAGTTTCTTCCTAACATCAGCAACCAGGCATGAAGTCCTCTGAGCCTTCCCTGATGATTTGAAGCTGAGCCTCCTGGACTCTTGCCTCTGCACACCTGCCTCACAGTCCTCAGGCCTGTCAAGTACATGCATGACTGACACATACCTGTGATCCCAGTGCCTGGCAGGCTGAGACAGAAGGGTCGTGGTTTCCAGGACAGCCTCTATAGTGTAGCAAGAATCTCAGCAACCTAGCCAGACCATGTTTCAAAATGAAAAGCATAAAGGCTGGGGGTGGCTCAGAGGTAGAATGCCCCTGGATTCAATCCCCCATACCCCCTCAAAAAAAGGTCCCGGGAACTGCTGAGCCCGGAGGACACAGGCGGGGTTCCACCCCCAGAGTCCCACCACAGAGGCTCTGAGACCCTCCTCGGAACATGAGATGGACCAGGTGTGCCTGGAGGCTGCCAAGGTGCAGATCCCGCAGCCTCGGCTGCACTCGGCCTCCCTGGTGGCCCTTCTCACACGCCTTAGATCCTGGGGTGCCTCCACTGTCGGGTGGGCTCTGAGACCCTCCTCAGAACATGAGATGGACCAGGTGTGCCTAGAGGCTGCCAAGGTGCAGATCCCGCAGCCTCGGCTGCACTCGGCCTCCCTGGAGGCCCTTCTCACGCGCCGCACACCCTGGGGTGCCTCCACTGTCAAGGGTGGGCCAGAGAAGGGCCTGACCCCCATGGGACCCGCAAGCAAGGGAAGAGAAGCCCTACTGTTGAAGGCCACTCCAGCCTGGCCTCCCCGCTGCTCCTCTGTGGGTTTTCACCAGGTTTCCTCCCTCCCCTCCAGCCTGCTTCAGTCCAACACAAACAGCCGGGCACACAGGCAAGCTCTGTTCTCACCGAGGGCCCTGAGCTGGCACTCCTGGCCACGGAGGCATCTCCCAGGCGGGCAGCATGTTGCTGCTGCTCTTGGCATCAGTAGACACAGCACTGAGTCCCTTCCCAGAGCTTGCTTGTTTGGTTTTTCTTTTTCTTTGGTGCCATTGGGGATTGAACCCAGGGGCAGTCTGCCTCCAGGCTATACCCCCAGGCGTGTTTTGTTTGTTTGTTTGCTTGCTTTTGTTTGTTTGTTTGGTGTGTGTGTGTGTGTGTGTGTGTGTGTGTGTGTGTGTGTGTGTGTGTTTGTGTGTGTGTGTGGTGCTGGGGATTGAACCCAGGGGCATTCTGCCTCCATGCTACACCCCAGCCCTTTTTTTTTTTTTTTATTTTGAAACAGGGTCTCACTAAGTTGCTGAGGCTGGCCCCCAACCTGTGATCCTACTGTCTCAGCCTCCCAAGTACTAGAATTACAGGCTGTGTCCACCATGCCCAGCTTAGAAAGTTTCATTTAGATGGTACTTTCAAAAGATAAGAAATTGATAGGGGACAGTTGACAAACTTCCTAGCTTAAAGGAAGGGGGGAATATTGAAGGATTATTGGATATATTTTGAACAAATGGGCCTTGACGACTAAGAAGGGCCCGTAGATATTTCAGCTGAGATAGTCCCAGTAGCGCAGAGGCGGTCTCAGGCCACAGTCGAAAGCAGTGATCAAAGGCAGGTGTGGTGGTGCACGCTTGCAATCCCAGTACTTGGGATGATTTTTTGTGTGTGTGTGTGGTACTAGGGATTGAACTCAGGGGCATTCTACCTCTGAGCTACACCCCCCTGCCCTATTTTTATTTTTATTTTTATTTTTATTTATTTATTTTTTGCTGTACTGGGGATTGAACCCAGGGGGATTCTACCTCTGAGCTACACCCCCAGCCCTATTTTTATTCTTTATTTTGAAACAGGGTCTCACTAAGTTGCGGAGGGCCTCACTAAGTTGCTGAGGCTGGTCATGAACCTGGATCCTCCTGACTCAGCCTCCCAAGTACTGAGATTACAAGCATGTGCCACCACACCTGGCTAATTTTTTTTTTTTTTGAAACAGGGTCTCCCTAGGTTTCTGAGAGTCTCACCATGTTACTGAGTCTGTTCTTGAACCTGCGATCCTCCTATCTCAGCCTCCCAAGTACTGGGATTATAGGTGTGCGCCACCACACCCAGCTAAGATTCTGTTTCAAAACAAAAAATAAAGCTGAGTGTGGTGGCACACACCTGTAATCCCAATATTTGGGAGGTAGAGACAAGAAGATGGCAAGTTTGAAGCCAACATATGCTAACTTTATGAAACCCTGTTTCAAAGTAAAAAATAAAATAGGGCTGGGGGTGTAGCTCAGAGGCTGAATGTCCCTGGGTTCAATCTTTTGAGAATATAATTACATCTTTTCTTTTTTTTTTTTTTTGTGGTACTGGGGATTGAACCCAGGGGCGTTCTACCTCCGCGCTACACCCCTGGCCCTATTTTTTATACTTTATTTTGAAACCGGGTCTCACGAAGTTGCGGAGGGCCTCACTAAGGAGAGAGAGAGAGAGACAGGGAGGGAGAGAGAGAGAGAGAGAGAGAGAGCTGAGGCTGGCCGCGAACCCAGATCCTCCAGTCTCCGCCTCCCAAAGTACTGGGATTACAAGCGTGCACCACGCCCGGCAGATTAGATCTTTTCTATGAAAGGAATAGCTTGGCTTAGACTCCATTTTGTGGAGCCGCCATTGTGTAACCTTACGTGTGCTTGTATTTTTGTGTTCTGCATTTCCTGGAAATCGAGTGCCAGCCCCTCCTCCCCCAGGACCCCTTCAGCCAATGGCATAAGGATTGTCTCTTTATGCCATTTGTAAAGGCCATCTCCCACAAATAGGGCCACCGCATAGAAGCCCCATGCTGAAAATAAAATGCCCAGCAGTTTCCACCATGTTGTTCTTGCCTACTTAACTTGACTGGTGGCAGGATCCCTTTTTGCAAAAAGTAAAATTCACCTTGCTGAGCCACTTTCAAATATGTGTCTTTTCTTATGACACCATGGAAATTTATTTCTAACAATTTGGTGGCCCATACGGAAAAATCAAATCGTCACTAGAGGGTTGTGGGGACTCTTCTCTGGGGAGATGCATCCTAATGCTGAGTTGCCAGTGGCAGGGGACAGAGGAAGTACTGCCATTCCCTGGTGGACAGTGGGCCCAAGTTAGAAAGTGTATTGGCAACGTGATGAAAAGCACCTTGACTAGCACCACGCAAGACCAGGGAACTCTGCGCACAGACCATGGGGAAAAACGGTCATGGGAGGTGACCAAGTGTTTCCTTGCAGGTTGGGAGATCCTGGGGTGAGAAAGGAGACCCCAAAGGTTTCCCTGCCAGGGGCCTGGTCGGAGAGAGAAGTGGGGTCTGAGTTGAAGAAACTCCCAGAAAAAATAGGGGGATAAGCCGGTCGTGGTGGCACATACCTATAATCCCAGTACTCGGGAGGCTGAGACAGGAGGATTGCAGGTTCAAGGACAGCCTCAACAAGAAGTGAGACTCTCATCAACCTAGCAAGACCCTGTTTCAAAATAAAATAATAAAATAGGGCTGGGGGTGTAGCTCAGAGGTAGACTGCCCCTGGGTTCAGTCCCCAGTACTACAAAAAAAAAAGGGGTGGGGGTTTAGATTTGGATGGGACACATGGCCAGAAACCAGGATGGTCGGATGGCAAGACACCTCCGCGCAGGGGGGGTTGAGCCTTTACCAGGGATAGAAAAGAAAGGCCCTTAAATAACAAGATAAAGACAAAATTCCTTCTGATAGTCCCTTAGGCCAAATATTACAATATTGGGGGGATTATCCTCAGACTTAGGGCAAAAAGGATGATTAAATGTTGTTGTTTCATCTGGACCCCGGAACCTGTATTAATTACTACTGGCCAACTTTAGTTTGGGCCAAATAAGAATTGAGTGTATCAGTTATAAATGAGCGCTCATGCTGGGCATGGTGGCGCATGCTTGGGAGTACTTGGGAGGCTGAGACCGGAGGATCCGGGTTCACGGCCAGCCTCAGCTACTTAGTGTGGCCCTGTTTCAAAATAAAGAATAAAAAAATAGGGCTGGGGGTATAGCTCAGAGGTAGAATTCCCCTGGGTTCAATCCCCAGTACCACAAAAATAAATAAATAAAAAATAAATGAACACTCATAAATTAAAACAACAAAGTGGATCCAAATACCCTTTAGTTCATGTGACTTATAAATCGTTAACAATTACAGACTAGCCAATTAGGAATTGTATTGTTTGCTTCAGTGTAATGTTGGAGGTATAGTGTCCATTGTTAGGATTGGTGTGAAACTTTGTATGAGGCTGAATTTAAAGGTGACGGACTGATTGATAAAGCGGGCAGAGAAAATCTCAAACAGCAAAGTATCCAAATTGCCTTACGGACATTGCGTTCAGTAAGTCGCACACTGAATTTCAAGAGCAGAAAGCAAAACAGAGAGATGGTGCTGCCAAAGAAAGTAAGGTGGCTGCCGGGCGTGGTGGCGCACGCTTGTAATCCCAGTACTTTGGGAGGTGGAGACCGGAGGATCCGGGTTCGCGGCCAGCCTCAGCTCTCTCTCTCTCTCTACTTAGTGAGGCCCTCCGCAACTTCGTGAGACCCGGTTTCAAAATAAAGTATGGAAAATAGGGCTGGGGGTGTAGCTCGAAGGTAAAACGCCCCTGGGTTCAATCCCCGGTACCGCAAAAAAAAAAAGAAAGTAAGGTGGAACAAAGAAAGGATTTCAGTTAGGGCAGAGGTCCGAAGCCTGGACAGTTAGTAACCATGGTAGCAAGGGCAGTGATTTTAAAGGCACTCAGATTCCTTCCCTTTGGCCATGAGTGCAGCCATGGGCTCAGCCGCCAAGTTGCTTTTGGGTTTCCCGCCAAAGCTTAGCATTATAGTGCTAGGTCCACCATGCTGGAATTCCCCTTCCTGGTTTCTAGGGCTGCAGTGAAAAGCCACCAGCCTTTGGTTCCCCCATCCTGTCTGTTTTCCTGCCCTGTTTGCCTTGTAACATCAGCAAGAGACAATATATTTGTTTTATCAAATGTGTTTTTTTTTTTTTTTTGCGGAACTGGGGATTGAACCTAGGGGCATCTACCTCCAAGCTACACCCCCAGCCCTATTTTTTATTCTTTATATTGGAACAGGGTCTCACTAAGTTGCGGAGGGCCTCACTAAGTAGCTGAGGCTGGCTGCAAGCCTGCGATCCTCCTGTCTCAGCCTCCCAAGTACTGGGATTACAAGTGTGCACCACCATGCCTGGCTATCAAATGTGTTTTCATACATACAAGGAACAGTTTAAGATTACTTTCTTTGGAATAGTAATTAAGCATTTTTACTGAAAGAAATATTTTGACTAAGTTAAAAAACTTCTATAAGGATTGTCTTAAATTTAAGAAAACCCAATAAATAAAAGGAGATATTTATTGGCATGAGGAAGGTTTAAGGGAATTGCAAATGATTCGCAAGAGACAAAAATTATTAAAGTTTTTTTAAGTCACATTTAATGCATTGATTCTGTTTAAAGCAATTATGTTTCCATAGACATTAATCTGCTCTTGGTAAAAGTTTATAAAAACAAGCCTAGAGAGCAAAACTTTGGCATTTTTATTAATAGGGATCTGCAGGTAAGATTCTGGTCTGTTCCAGCTGACCCCATCTGCTAATGTCTATCTAGCTACCTAACACAGATAAATGAACAATTATTACTTTGGATTACTAAATATATTTGACACCCTATATATCTGTGACCCTATATATCTGAGGACTGAATATGTTGTACATCTCAAGTTTATCTAAATGCTTCATAAAAGCTTATAGTTAGATATATGGGTTTTATATACATGCAGGGTAGCCAATAAGTGATCTCTTTATGCAGTGTGCATTGTATCTGACCCCTAATCATATAAAATGGCTAATGAAGTTATTAAACTTATGCCATTTATATGTTTAGTACCATTCAAAAGTCCCTATCATTTAAGACCTGATTTATATATTTTTGCTTTGACTGAATAAATGTTTTATTATATTATCGTATAGGAAAAATATAATTGCACATCAGATAATAAACCTATTGGTGATTATTACTACTGTTCCCTAAATTTATAAAAGGTCTAGAGCTATTCTTTGATTTTTGTCAATGCTCTTAACCTGCATAGACCTGTAATTATAGTTATATTACTGAGCCATAGATTCTGAATTTCACTCCAAAAGTAAATACTAAGTTAATATATTTTAATTTTTGTGTAACTGTGATGTTACTTATTACTGGCTTCTTTGTAAGTTAAATATATTTGGGTTTCCCAAGTATCCTCTGAAATGCAAAGCTTAAGAGAACACTTTATGAAGCTGGTGTCCTCTAAACAAAAATTATAAATAGTGCCGGGCGTGGTGGCGCACGCTTGTAATCCCAGTACTTTGGGAGGCGGAGACCGGAGGATCCGGGTTCGCGGCCAGCCTCAGCGCTCGCTCTCTCTCTCTCTTTCTCTCCCTGTCTCTCTCTCTCTCTCTCTACCTAGTGAGACCCTCCACAACTTCGTGAGACCTGGTTTCAAAATAAAGTATAAAAAAATAGGGCCAGGGGTGTAGCGCGGAGGTAGAACGCCCCTGGGTTCAATCCCCAGTACCGCAAAAAAAAAAAATAGTGATAGCCTTTTTCAGGTTTATATTTGTTTTCCTAAATTGTATTATTACTATCTTGAAGCAAAGATAATCAGAGGTGCTCAAATACTTGGCATTCTAAACCACTCTGTTGATTAAAAAAATTGGGCATTAATCACAGCTTACATGTAAACAAGTCAAATTTAAATGGGAAGCCGGGTGTGGTGGTGCACACTTGTAATCCCAGTACTTGGGAGGCTGAGACCGGAGGATCCGGGTTCGCAGCCAGCTTCAGCTACTTAGTGAGACCCTCTGCAACTTAGTGAGACCCTGTTTCCAAATAAAGAATAAAAAATAGGGCTGGGGGTGTAGCTCAGAGGTAGAATGCCCCTGGATTCAATCCCCGGTACTGCGAAAAAAATGGGGATTTGTTTATATCATTAGATATTGTCAGAGCTGTTATATAGACTGGATTTGTTTTGTCCCTAATAACTTTGTTTTGTATTTTCCTTGTATATCTTTGTCATTGTCCATTAATATTACAGATGTACAACTTCTTTTTTTTTTTTTTTTGCGGTACCGGGGATTGGACGCAGGGGCGTTCAACCTTCGCACTATGCCCCCAGCCCTATTTTTTATACTTTATTTTGAAACCGGGTCTCACGAAGTTGTGGAGGGCCTCACTAAGGAGAGG
>PVJS01021441.1:0-31500 GCA_004027185.1 Glis glis
CCTTCTCGTGCTCAGCATAGTAGTTGACTTTGATATATTTGTGTGTGTACATCCTGTGCGTTAGGGTGTTTCCCTCTTCCCCCCACCCATCTCCCTCAATTAGGTCGCCTTCTTTACTCATCTGAGGTTTTCTCCATCTTTGTCTGGACTCCCTCCTATCACCCACTTCTACATGTAAAGTTCAGGTCTTTTCAGGGGGAGAAGTAAGATATATATTACACGCACATACATATACATACATACATACAAATATATATATTGGCACTTTTCCCCTTGAAAAGTAATATATATATATATATGTATATATAAAAATAGTGTAGTATATATACAGTTTAACTACATATATAGTTTATGTATTTCTTAATCATATAAAATGTGTAAAATTGTGCTACCATTTTTATTGGGCTCCTCCTTTCTTTTCTGTAAATGTGTAACTGAGGAAGTTTCTGTGTGTTGTGCTCTAACCCAGTTTCCCCCAGGCCCTGTGTTTTCATGTCTCAGATCTGCATACCTGGTGATTTTTAGTAGCACATCTGCTGAGTTACAGTAGGCCCACTACACCCGCTACTCACAAGGTTTGAAAGTACCCACAACAGAGCGATTCTGCTGTCTCTGCCTCGTATGGAATGATCACTAATGATCAGAGACAGCAGGTACCTCTTGATGAGATATAATGTAAGGCACACACGTAACCTATTGAATGGCCAGAAATGCTTACATTCAATCAAATCAAGCTTTTACACCGAAACAAAATGGGCTCCGTGTGTATATATATATTCACGTGTAAGATTGGCACTGCATTTTCAACTAGCACAAATATTACATTTAATATGAAAATAAAATCAGCCATAAGAAATTTGTAGAAGCCTGGTGTGGTGGCACACACCGGTAATCCCAGTACTTGGGAGGCTGAGATGGGAGGATTGTAGGTTCAAGGTCAGCCTCAGCAACACAATGGGACTCTCAGCATCCTAGGGAGATCTTGTTTCAAAACAACAATTAAAAGGGTCCGGGGGTATAGCACACAGGTAGAATGCCCCTGAGTTAAATTCCGAGTACCACAAGAATGAAAAGGAAAAAGAAAAGAAAGAAATTTGCAGAAAATTAAGGAAATTTGAAAATATGTTTGGTATTAGACAATAAAAGGGGATTATTTATTTTCTAGGTATGATAGTGGTATCATGCTTATGTAGGAGAATATCCTTTCTTTTAGGAGATATGTTCTGAAATTGAGGAAGAATATAATGTGTGCGGTGTGGGTGTTCCCCATACAACTCTTTCAAATCTATGTTTAAAAAATGTAGCAACAAGTAACTGAAAAAATTAATTAAAAAACATTAAAAACTGAATTAGAGGGTTAGGAAGAGTATATTATTGATAATAACATTGTCAGGTTTCAGAGAAACCACTGTCAATTTTATTTTATGTAAAAACACTTCCAAGCTGCATATGGTGGTGCATACCTGTAATCCCAGTACTTGGGAGGCTGAGGCATAAGGATCCCAGGTTTGAGGCCAGCCTCAGCAACTTAGCAAGACCCTTAGCAACTTAACAAGACCCTGTTTCAAAGTAAGAAATAAAAAAAAGAAGACTGGAGGAGGTAAAATGCCCCTAGGTTCAATCCACAGTACAAAAGAAAAAAGATTTAATAAAATAGATTATTATTTTTGACTAATAAAAAAGACAATCTCATTAAAGAAAACAATGTCATGTGGCATCTATTATATGAACCTGGTTTTACCATTATTTTTCTTTAGGATGAGTATGATAAACTGTGACAATACTACAGTCACCAGAAGTTTTATTGCAGGTATAAAAACAGAGAGGATTTTGCTTTTTTATATTTTGGCTTCTCTTCCACTCATTAACGTTTACATTTGTCCTCTTGGTGGGAAGAAATACTTTATTTGCATCAATCTAAGACCATTTAAATACAAGATTATCTCTCAAGCTTGACAATTAATGACCTATATATCAAAATTACAATGCAAGTTGTTCCAGTCTAATATATTTACTGGCTGGGCATGGTGGCACATGCCTGTAATCCCAGCACTTGGGAGCCTGAGACAGGAGGAGCACAGGTTCAAAGCCAGCCTCAGCAACTTAGCAAGGCCCTCAGTAACTTAGTGAGATCCTGTTTCAAAGTAAAAATAGGGCTGGGGGTGTAACTTGGAGGTAAAATGCCCCTGGGTTTAATCCCCAGCACCCCCCCAACACACACACACAAAATACACACACACACACACCAAAACTTTTCATATAATTTACTTGATGCTTATCACATAAAACTACAGACCAAAGCAAAATTAGTGTTTACAGAGAAGAGTAATAAAAAAGCCAGGAATGGGGACCAGCTCTAGGTTCTCAATACTGTTGGTGGTGAGTTGGAAGGAAGGCAAGGGAAATATGACTGGATGCAAAAAGGTATCGTCCAGATGTAGGGCTAGGACCAAGGACTGTCAAGTGCGTTTTATGTTCAAGACCAGGGCGTTATAACGTAGGGAGACAACATGGGAAGAACCAGGAGAGGCTGGAGATGGTGGTGCATGCCTGTCTTCCCATTAATTGGGAGGCTGAGACTGAAGGATCACAGGTTCATGGCCAGCCTCAGCAATGTAGTGAGACTCTTAGCAACCTAGCGAGACCTTGTTTCAAAATAAAAATTAAAAAGGCTGGGGTTGTAGCTTGGAGGTAGAATGCCCCTGGGCTCAATCCCCAGTGCCACAAAAACAAAACAAAACAAAGAAAAACCAAGAGAGCAACTGCATGGCATGAACTGATGGATAGAAACATCTTGGGGCTGATTCTTTTGAACATTGTTGATAGCTAACATAAGTCTATTATTTCCAAGTACCACATGACTGATCTCTTGCTCCCTAAAAATCTATAACTATTGGAGCTCTGACATCTCAGTTATAAATTAACGCCAGCCACACTTTACAGTTTCTTGATTTCATGTGTGAAGCATCCCTAGTCCACAGATGGCATCAGTCATTTGTCTTAGTGTGGCCCATTGTTGGAGAAATGCAGGGGAAAATAAAAAGGTTTATAGATACCCTACTTTGTATTCGCTCTCCAAATTTCTAAAGAAAAAGCAGCAATGATCCTCCTTCTGCGTCTTTGTGACCTTTCCTTTTCCTCCAGGGAGCCTTGGAAATTTACTTAACTAGATTTCAGCTGGACAAAATTGATGGTTAGGAAGAGAAGGAAGCAGATAATGTGATTATGTGTGCCCCAATACTTCCTAGAAATAGCCCTGTGTGCCAAATTCCCCTAAGGAGAGGCCTTGCTGTTGTCTAATCCATAGAGCATCTTATAATTATGCAACCATTTATTCCTTTTCCTGCTTCAAATTTCACTGATTTACTTATCTAATATGTCATTAAAATCCACATACCATCTTTTACCATTAATCAGTTATTCATGAGTTTTATCCATCTCTGAAGTATGTTCATCACGAAAAAAATAGCCTCAATTTGCATTTTAATTGACAAATGTACAGTGGTGTCTGATAATACAAATGGTGATTTGTGGTTAAGTAGAAGCTTATGTTCAGTGAGATTAAAATTATCTTTATTTTACAGTTCTCTCCTCAGATGTGATTTTCATAAATGCACTCAAATAAAAAGCGGAGATTGCTTGTAGTACTATTACCAATAGTCAAACAAGTAGGGTTGCCAAATAAAATATAGGAATCCCCATTCAATTTGAATTTCAGAAAATTATTTTTTGTAATTTAAATATGTCCCAAATATTGTACGCATATTTGTGTACAAAATTATTTGTTGTTTTATGGAATTCAAGGTTAACTGTGTGCTTCGTATTTTTATTTACTAAATCTGGCAACATACATACATATATACATACAGACAAAGGCAAAACTACACAATACCCTGCTATCAACAAAGGCTTCCTTTATGACCATGAATAATTTTTAAAAATGTTTTTGGTAATTTTGAAAGTAATTTATTACAACTGTCTTACCAAATTTCTTGATCTATAAAATATAAATAGCTTTATCTACCTAATTTTTAATAATTGAATTGGCAAATACCAGGGAACAATATTGATTTTCGAACTTTCCCTTGTATAAAAATGGCTAACATTTACCATCTATCAGCACATACACGAAATTTTGTATAGATTAAATATTCAACAAATATTTGTATAATAGATTTTTCAGCTTCCTTCTTTCTCAGAAGAACTAAAAACTAAATATCCTTTTAGTAAATAAAGTTTACAAGTGGATGGGCATGGTGGCTCATGCCTGTAATCCCAGTACTTGGGAGACTGAGACAGGAGGATCACAGGTTCGAGGACAGTCTCAGCACATAGTGAGACTCTCATCAATCTAGTGAGACCCTGTTTAAAAATAGAAATAAAATAGGGCTGGGGATATAGCTTAGAGGTAGAATGCCTCTGGGTTTCATCCCCAATACCATACACACAAAAAAAATAATAGAGTCGGGCATGGTGGCACACGCTTGTAATCCCAGTACTTTGGGAGGCAGAGACCGGAGGATCCGGGTTTGCAGCCAGCCTCAGCTCTCTCTCTCTCTCTCTCTCTACTTAGTGAGGCCCTCTGCAACTTAGTGAGACCCGGTTTCAAAATAAAGTATAAAAAATAGGGCCGGGGGTGTAGCACGGAGGTAGAACGCCCCTGGGTTCAATCCCCGGTACCGCAAAAAAAAAAAAAAATAGAGTTCACAAGTATATTGTGTCCCAAAGCATTTAGTAGATCATCTATCTTCATTTTTACTTCTTATTTTCCTTAACTTCAAGGAAAAGTAATATTTCCAATACTGCTGTAATGAGCTACACAATATTAGTGACTAAAAATAATGCAAATTTATCATCGTAGAGCTTTGTGTGTGTGTGTGTGTGTGTGTGTGTGTGTGTGTGTGTGTGTGGTGTGGTGCTGGAGATTGAGCACAGGACCATTCTACCTCTGAGCTACACCCCCGGCACTATTTTATGGGTTGACTGATTGATTGATTGTGGTGCTGGAGATTAAACCCAGGGGTATTTTACCTCTGAGCTATACTCCCAGACCTCTTTTATTTTCTATTCTTGAAACAGGGTCTCCCTAAGTTGCTGAGAGCCTTGCCAAGTTGCTGAGGCTGACTTCGAACCTGTGCTCCTTCGGTCTCAGCCTCCCAAGTACTGGCATGTACCACCACACCTGGTTTCTCTGACAGTTCTGAATGTCAGAAGTCTGAAGTGAGTCTTTTGGAGCAAAAATCAAAGTGTTGGCTGGATGGGTTGGTTCATTGTATATGTTGCAGGTTAGAATCCATTTCTTTTTTTTTCTTATTTTATACTTTTATTGGTACGCTATAGTCTCACATCATAATGTAGTTCATAGTGACAGTGGCATACATGCACACAGCACTTGGAGGGCTTTCCCCTATCTCCCTCCCCATCACTCCCTTCCCCATACAGGATATTGAGATTGACACTGGTATTCTCACATATGTACATGATGTCAATGGAAGCGACTCCATTGATCCCCCCCTTTCCCCTAGACTACATCCCTCGCTCCACTCAAGTTTCTCCTCAATTATCTGAAGTCCCTCTTATATCCCAATTACTCCCTAGCTTCTGCATATGAGAGAAAACATATGCCCCTTCACTTTCTGTGACTGGCTAATCTCACTTAACATAATGTTCTCCAGGTCCATTCATTTTCCTGCAAATTACATAATTTTGGTCTTCTTGATTGCTGAGTAGAATTCCATTGTGTGTATATCCCATACTTTTGTATTCTATTCATCTGTAGATGGACACATAGGTTGGTTCCATAATTTGACTATTGTGAATTATGCTGCTAAAAATGGATATGCATGTATTACTATAATATTCTGATAACAGTCCCTTTGGAAAGATACCCAGGAGTATCTGGATCATAAAATGGATCCATTCCCAAATTTCTGAGGAATCTCCGCACTGATTTCCATAGAGGCTGAACTAGTTTGCACTCCCACCAACTGTGTAGAAGAGTTCCTATTTCTCCACATCCTCACCAACATTTATTGTTTTTGACTTTTTGATGATTGCCATTCTGATTGAGATTAGATTAATCTCATGGTAGCTTTGGTTTATATCTCCCTGATTGCTAATGATGTTGAATATTTTTTATGTATTTATTGGCCATTTGTATTCCTTCTTTTCTGAAGTGTCTATTTAGTTCAGTTGCCCATTTCTTGTTTGGGTTATTTGCTTTAGTGTTAAGTCTTTTAGGTATTTTATATATTCTAGATATTAGTTCTCTATCAGAGAAAAATCTGGCAAAGAACTTCTCCCATTCTGTAGGCTCTCTCTTTAGACTCTTGATGATTTCCTTTGATGAGCAGAAACTTTTTAGTTTAACGCCATCCCATTTATTAATTCTTGTTTTAATATCCTGAGCATTGGGGGTCTTATTGAGGAAGCTTTTACCTGTGCCTATATATTGGAGTGTTGGATCTATGCCCTCCTCTACTAATTTCAAAATCTTGGGTCTAATATCCAGGTCTTTGATCTATCTTGAGGAGACTCTTATGCAGGATGAGAAGTAGAGATATAATTTCATTTTTCTACAAATGGATAACCAGTTTTCCCAACACCATTTGTTGAAAAGGCTATCTTTTCTCCAATGTATGTGTTTGACACCTTTGTTGAAAATCAATTGGCTTTAAGTATGTGGATTTGTTTCTTTATCTTCTATTCTGTTCCATTGGTCTATCTACCTGTTTTTGTGCCAATACCATGCTATTTTTATTACTATAGGTCTGTAGTATAATTTCAAGTCAGGAATTGTGATGCCTCCTGCAAGGTTCTTATTGCTGAGGATTGCTTTGCCTATTCTGGGTCTTTTGTTACCCATATGAACTTTATGACTGATTTTTCTAAGTTTGTGAAGAATGACATTGGTTTTTTGATAGGAATTGCATGGACTCTATAGATAACTTTTGGTAGAATGACCATTTTGATAATATTTATTCTGCCTATCCACAAGCATGGGCAATCTTTCCATCTCCTAAGATCTTTAATTTCTTTCTTTAGTGTTTTATAATTTTCATTGTAGAGGTCTTTTACCTCCTTGCTTAGATTTATTCCTAGATATTTTGCTGTTTTTGAGGTTATTGTAAATGGAATTATTTTCTGGATTTCTTTTGTAGTAGAATCATGGTTGGCATATAGGAAAGCTACTGATTTTTTTTTTTAGATTGATTTTGTATCCCGCTACTTTGCTGAATTTGTGAATAAGTTGATTTTTTGGGTCTCCTAAATATAGGGCCATATCATTTGCAAATAGAGATAATTTCAGTTCTTCTTTTCCTATTTGAATTCCTTTGATAGCCTTCTCTTGCCTTATACATAGCAGGACTGAAGTTACATCAAATATCACCTGTCTCCTAGGACACTGCTCCTTTAATCATGAAGTTTGGTATTCTAGTGCATCCTTAGCACTCAGAGAATCCAATTCTGTCAGTCTAAGGGGACGACTGAGCACTGATAAACCTTAATGTCTACCTGGGTGGGTCTCTTGTGTAGATAACTAGGTGTTATGGTTAGATATAGAACGTCCCCTGAAGAGCTCATGTATTAATATTCATGGTTGTTGTAATTAAGTCATGAGAGTTGTAATTTCCTCAGTGTATAAATCCACTGTGATGGGTTTACTGGATGGTAAGCTCAGCAGGTGGGTGTGGCTGGAGAAGGTGGGTCCCTGGGGAATGGCCTTACGGATGTGCTTTTGTCTTTGAATTCCCTTGTTTGTTGGCTCTCTCTTGCTTCCAGCCTCCATGATGTGAGAGCAGACCCTTGCTCTCTCCCACTTTCTACTTCCCACCGCCATGCCCTGAGATTCACAGACCCTGGCTTCAAGTGGACTGAACCCAAAATCTCAAACAAAACAGAACAAAACTGTTAGCGAATAAATCTTCCTTCCTCTAAGTTGTGAGGTCACTTGTTTTGGGTTATAGCACTGAGAATGTTGATGGAGACCCCAGGGTTGAAAGCCAGTGCCACAGAGAGTAGATCTTGAACTTCCAGGACAAAGTAGGCTGTGATCCATAGAAAAATCAGAAAAAAAGCCGGGCGTGGTGGCGCACGCTTGTAATCCCAGTACTTTGGGAGGCGGAGACCGGAGGATCTGGGGTCGCGGACAACCTCAGCTCTCTCTCTCCCTGTCTCTCTCTCTCTCTCTCTCTCTCTCTCTTTCTCTCCTTAGTGAGGCCTTCCGCAACTTCGTGAGACCCGGTTTCAAAATAAAGTATAAAAAATAGGGCCGGGGGCGTAGCACGGAGGTAGAACGCCCCTGCGTTCAATCCCTGGTACCGCAAAAATAAAAAGAAAAATCAGAAAAAAAGAACAATTCTCAGGAGGTCAATCATGTGCTCTTTTTAGTAGCCATCAGGAGGTCTGCTACATCCTACAGAGCACGCAGTAGGTGACAGACAGACTACAAAGACCTACCCACCACTTTGCTATTGCTTTGGCTGAGAAATGGCAGTGAATGGGAACTTCTCAGAAGACCAAGTTACATCATTATAATCTTTAGTGACTCCGGTAGGAAGATGACTGGCCAGTCCTTCAAGCCATAGGTGTTCAAATTGGTTTGAGCACGCTCACATTTCAAAAAGATGAATATAAAGCAAGAAAACGTAAAGGAGAAATCTAATCAAGAATGGATAGAAGGATAGCCCAGACCTGTAAAAATATCATTTGAAGGGCCAATATTTGGAAGGTGCTAAATTGTAACAAATCTGAATGGGAAAAAAAAGTATTTGAGAGGTGAGAGAAACAAGAGTGTTAAATAGCATAGACCTAGATATAAGAAAGATCCCTTTAAAAATGCATTAAAGTTTATGTGTGCCAGGTGCAGTGTTGCACACCTGTAATCCCAATACTTGGGAGGCTGAGACAAGAGAATCACAGGTTCAAGGCCAGCCTTAGCAATTTAGTGAGATCCTCAGCAATTTAGTGAACTCTGTTTCAAAATAAAAAGGACTGGGAGTATAGCTGGAGGTAGAATGTGTCTAGGTTTAATCCCCAGTGCCACACACACACACACACACACACACACACACACACACAATATATATATATATATATATATATATATATATATGTGTACATTTCCTATCAGTGTGTGTGTGTGTGTGTGTGTGTGTGTGTGTGGTTTACTGGTGATTGAACCTGGGGCATTCTACTTCTGAGCTACATCCCAACCCTTTATTTTTTATTTGGAAAAGGGGTCTTGCTAAGTTGCTGACAGCCTCACTAAACTGCTGAAGCTGGCTTTGAACTTGTCTCAACCCCCCAACTACTAGGATTACAGGCATGTGCCATGACACCCGGCTTTTTCCTATCATTTAGAATGATTCTTTGACATAAAAAGATAGGACAAGCCGGGCGTGGTGGCACACGCTTGTAATCCCAGTACTTGGGAGGCAGAGACCGGAGGATCCAGGTTCGCGGCCAACCTCAGCTACTTAGTGAGCCCCTCTGTAACTTCGTGAGACCCGGTTTCAAAATAAACGATAAAAAATAGGGCTGGGGGTGTAGCTCGGAGGTAGAACACCCCTGGGTTCAATCCCCGATACCGCAAAAAAAAAAAAGATAGGACAAATCCATATAATCACATCAGAATTTTATTTTATTTTATTTATATTTTGCAGAACTGGGGATTGAACCCAGGGGCGTTCTACCTCCGAGCCACACCCCCAGACCTATTTTTTATTCTTTATTTTGAAACAGGGTCTCACTAAGTTGTGGAGAGCCTCACTAAGTAGCTGAGACTGTCCGCGAACCTGTAGTCCTCCTGTCTCAGCCTCCCGAGTACTGGGATTACAACCATGCACCACCACGGCCAGCTCAAATCAGAATTTTAAAACAAATTTAGAGAATCTAGCTTGTGCTCACTTTGCAGCTCTTTTTGTTTTTCTTTTTTGTGGTACTGGGGATGGAACCCAGGGGCATTCTACCTCCAAGCTATACTCCCAGTCCTATTTTATTTTTTATTTGGAAACAGGGTCTTACTGAGTTGCTGAGGCTGGCTTTAAACCTAAGATCCTTCTGTCTCAGCCTCTCAAGTATTGGGATTACAGATATGTGCTGCTACACCTGGCCACTTTGCAGCTGTTATCCAGAAGTCTTTGGATGTATTTTTCACTCGGCCAGTCAGTGGACAATTTTTTGAGTGTACACAGCCTAGTGTGATGTTCCAGTGAAGAATCTCTCCACCCTCTTTCCCTCGCCCTACACCTTTAGGAACTTCATCTGAGGATAAAGGGACAGTTTACAAAAGAGACAGCAATGCTGACAGTCTATTGAGTCATCAGGAAGAATGAAGAAATAGATGGATAAATATTTTCACCTCAAAAATATACAGGAGCATCTATGAATTTCAGACTTGCAAATATGATCTCTGGATATCTCACCGGACCTTCTGAGACAAGATTCCTGGCCTTCTCCCCAGCTCATCAAGGAAGTACTGAACCACATAAGAGTTTTGTAATTATAGATGTGTTGCAATGAAAGCCTGAATTGCAGAAGAGTGCATTTAGCTTCTCTTCATTCCTAATTGAGTTTCAGGCTGGGCTTATTTTTCTAGGTTGGAAATAATTTTTCCTCCAAAGTGAGGAGCCTTTGCCTCATTGTCTTTAAGCTATTTGGGGTCCCCTTTCTGGGGACATGCGATCCAATTTTTTCCTTTTAGGAATATTTAGGATCTTCTTTTTACCCCTCTTGTTTTGAACTTTCACAAAGATGTTCTTTGATATCGGTCTTTTCCCATTCACTGTGCTGGTAGGGAATTTTATTCTGACTGTCCTCACCTTTGAGTTTGGGGGATGTTCTTGTATTATGGCTCTCTCTATTTTCTCTATTTCCCTGTTTCTGGAATTCCTACCAAAAGCCTTTTTAATCTCTCTTCTGACCTTGTATTTGTATCCTGCTCTTATATTTTCTATCCCTGTGCCTTTTCATTTATTCTCTGAGAAATATTCTCATTTACCTTTCAATCTTCTATTGCCTATTTTATTTTTGTTATCATAATGTTAACTTCCAAGCTGGGTGTGGTGGCGCATGCTTGTAATCCCAGTGCTTGGGAGACTGAAACAGGAGGATCGCAGGTTCGCAGCCAGCCTCAGCTACTTAGTGAGGCCCTCCACAACTTAGTGAGACCTAATACAAAATAAAACAAAGAATACAAAAATAGGGCTGGGGGTGTAGCTCAGAGGTAGAACGCCCCTGGGTTCAATCCCCAGTACCACAAAGAATAATAATAATAATAATAATAATAATAATAATAATGTTAACTTCCCAGGGCTGTTTTTGTCCTCTGAAACTCCCCCACTTTTTTATGAGATCAGTTCTTTTCTCCTGGAGGAAATATATTCTCTTATAACTTTGAGAATATCTATATCTACATCTATATCTATTTTTTCCTGCTTCCTGAGCTTTTCTGTCCCTGCCAGTTTCTTTCTTCTGTTGCTTTGTTTGGTTCTTTCATGTCTGGGTTTCTTCAAATCTTCAGTGACTCCTCATGGGCTGTTCCTATTTTTAAACGAGGCTCTGAAACACTAATTTGGAAGCTCTGTGTTTAGACACTGCTGTTGTCTCCCGAGGATCACGTAGGGATATTGTGACACAGGTCTATCTTTAAGTTTGTTTTCCTTTTGGGGATGGTCAGTTTTCTTAGAAGGGAGAATGTGGCTGCCTGTGTAGTTGGGAATGAAAGTGGGGCCACACTGTTTATGATGACTTTCAGTTGTCCCCTTTTTTCAATGAGGGAGAAGAAGTGCCATCTGTTTCCTGCCAAGATCCTGCCCAATAAACCTTTGGCTGTGCCAGAAATCTCCAGACCAGAGCCCGTTGTTCATTTTATTCAGTGTCTTGGTCACAGATTAAATGAGGAAACAAAGATTGTTGTTGTTTTTTTTTAAACACAGAATAGCGATGTGCATAGTATGATTCAAGTAATTTATTTATTTATTTTGGGGGGATACTGGGGATGAACCCAGGGGTGCTCTACCTCTGACCTATACCCCCAGACCTGTTTTATTTTTATTTTGAAACAGGGTCTCAGTAAATTACTGAGGCTGTCCTCAAACCTGGGATCCTATTGTCTCAGCCTCCCAAGTACTGGGATGACAGGTGGGCACCACCATACTTGGTTTGATTCAAGTAATTTAAAATAGATGCTGGGAGTGGTGGTGCATGCTTGTAATCTCAATACTTGGGAGATTGAGACAGGAGGATCACAAGTTGGAGGCCAGCCTCAGCAAGGAGTGAGACTCTCATCAATCTAGCCAGACCCTGTTGCAAAATAAAAATAAAATAGGGCTGGGGGTGTAGCACAAAAGTAGAATGCCCCTGGGTTCATTCCCCAGTACCACACAAAAGAATAGTATGCATAAGGACTGGGAAAGTAGCTCAGTGGTAGAGTGCTTGCCTAATATGTGTGAGGTCCTGGGTTCAACCTCCAACACTGGAGAAATAAATAAAAGAAAAACAGACTAGGGCGCATGCATTCTACTCCAACATACCTCCTCCATGCTCCGTTAATGAAGTAGATGGGAGGCCACTGTTTGGAGCTGATCTGACCCAACCACAATGGATTCATGCAGGTGGGGGCACACTGTTAACAACGAAGGCCGTCAGTGGTCCCTTCTTTTCAGTATGGGGGAGTGTGCCAGATCAAGCCAAAGTGGAGATGCTCCTGCTGTGTGTACATAATCAAACTCAACCTTGGGCCAGTTTTCCAAAACACAGAAGATTCACAGCAACCAATACGAAGGGGCCCAGTCAACATGATCTGGCGTGAGAAAGCCCTCCGCTCTACCCCTATAAGGAAAGCAACTTTGAAACAACCAACCCAGTTTTGGTTCCCTGTGTCTACTATCGCCTGCCACTTTCTGTCTATAAAGCCAACCTTCTCTGCTCAGTTTATTGGAGCACCTCTCTATCTCAAGGACCAGTTGATGCCCAAATCATGAATCCTTAGAAAAAGCCAATTAAATCATGGTGGTGGTTTGACTAGGTTTTGACCCCTCTAAAGCTTTTGCTGAAGCTTAATTCTCCAATGTGACAGTGTTGGATGGCAGGGCCTACTAGGGATGTTGGGGGTTGCAGGCAGGGGGCTCATGAATGGATTAATGCCTTCTCCTGGAAGCAAGTGAGTCCTCACCCTAGCAAGACTGGATTAGCTATGTGAGAGTGGGCTGTTATAAAGCAAGGTTACCTCTTGTGTCACTTTGCATGCGGCCGTTGGCACTCTTGCTTTTCAACCAAGCAGATATGGCTGCCCAATCTTGAACTTCCAGCCTCTAGGACTGTGAGCTAAACAAGACTATTTTCTTTATAAAGTACCCAGTCTCTGGTATCCTGCTGCAGCAACAGAAATCAGACTTAAGACAATCATGTAACTTAATTGTGAAAATTTTGTGTGTGTGTGTGTGTGTGTGTGGTACTAGGGATTGAGCCCAGGGGCATTCTACCTCCAAGCTACATCCTCAGCTCTATTTTATTTTTATTTTGAAACAGGGTCTTGCTAGGTTGATGAGATCTCACTAGTTGCTGAGGCTGTCCTCGAACCTGCGATCTTTCTCTCTCTCGGCCTCCCAAGTATTGGGATTACAAGCGTGCACCACCACACCCGGCAGGAAATTTGTTTTTTGATAGTTCATATAAGCATATACAATGTCTGGGAAAGATACACTGGACCAGTGACAAGACTTATCTCTAGGAAAGGGTTTGTAGGAGAAGGAAAGAAACAGAGACTTCTAATTTTTTTTGCGGTACTGGGGATTGAACCCAGGGGCATTCTACCTCCGAGCTATACCCCCAGCCCTATTTTTATTCTTTATTTTGAAACAGGGTCTCACTAAGTCATGGAGGGCCTCACTAAGTAGCTGAGGCTGGCCGCGAACCCAGATCCTCCTGTCTCAGCCTCCCAAGTACTGGGATTACAAGCATGTACCACCACGCCCGGCTAATTTTTAATTTTTACAAGTCTCTATTTTTCCCCTCAATAAGCAATATAAGTTTACAATGATTTTCACAAACAGTTCCCAGTGTAACTCTGATGCCCAGCTACCCTTGCCACCACTGGCCACTCTTTCTTTGCTCTCATTAGACTATTGGAATTAAAATAATAGCAAGGACTATATGGCCAAATGAAAAGAATTAAGTTTTCAGGTCTTCCTTATGGGGTCGTAGGAAAGTGGATATTACACAAAGGAAATGATAAGCTTGGATCTTTTTCATTTAATGCATTTTTTGATATAAAAATGTCTGAGTAGCCGCACACTTGTAATCCCAGTACTTGGGAGGCTGAGACCGGAGGATCTGGGTTCGCGGCCAGCCTCAGCTACTTAGGCTCTCCGCAACTTAGTGAGACCCGGTTTCAAAATAAAGAATAAAAAATAGGGCTGGGAGGTGTAGCTCGGAGGTAGAATGCCCCTGGGTTCAATCCCTGGTACTGAAAAAAAAAATGTCTGAGTGTTTATTTTACAGGGTACTGTGGACATCCAATGAATATTGATCATTATATCAACAATTTACCTGTGATCCTGAGCAACTAGACTACACATTATGCAATAGGGCCTCAAGTTAAGTCAATGATGTTTTCTTAAATACATTCCCAAAGCCAGGTGTGATAGCTCACACCTATAATTCCAGTACTTGGGAGGCTGAGACAGGAAGATCTCGGGTTCCAGACCAGCCTCATCAACTTAGAGAGACCCTCAACAAATTAGCAAGAACCTGTTTCAAAGTAAAAAATAAAATAGGATTGGGGGTGCAGCTCAGAGGTATTAACACCCTGGGTTTGATCTCCAGTACAAATAAAAGTCCTTAAATGCATTCCCAAACTTAAAAAATACATATGGAAAAACGTTGATATATATTGTTCCTTTTTCATACACACACACACACACACACACACACACACACTGTACAATGTTCATAAAAACAAAAAAAGCACTCATTATCTAACCACCTTAATACAATGACTATTTAAAAATGTTTCTGTACTTTAGACTTTCTAATACTTATATTAACCACGTTAATAAAGTTTATTTTAAGTTTTTATCTGATTTTTATGATTCTGAACACCAGCAATACATTTCACTTTTCTGTACACTGATTTTTCTGTAGATAAACTGCAATATGTTTGAACGTAATTTTTCCATTAAATTAAAAAAAATAGTATTATGTTTCCAAGTGTCTGCTGTTGCCGTTCCCACCCACTAAGAAAACATTCCATTGCTACTCAAAAAATGTCACTTTTTTCCCCAAAACATTTCAGAAGTTCCTGCGATGGTCGTTTGTTTTTTTTTCTTAAGTCTTTGCTAGGGTGAAGAAGAGGGAATATTATTCTCTGCCTTATACACCAATATGATTAAATTTTAAGAAAAGTAATTTTGAGTAAACAGAAATAAAGCACCAAGCATTTTATGCGGGACCACAGTTTGAAATCATGTGTGAATCTTTTGTTTCTGGGTCTGAGAAAAGTAAATAGGGCAGTTCCTCTCTCAACTCTCGCCAGATTTCCATTAAGTTTTCCTGCTTGCCCAAATTAGCAAATGATTTCATCTGTTGCTATTCACTGTTAATTATCAGTCTTTACCCAAATCCTAGCAATTGGGATAGCTGGAATTCCATATTCCTTCTAGCCCTGCCAACGTTGTGTCTTGTATGGTGGTGCCCTACAAAAATGTGTAAATATTTTGTTGTTAAACAGAAAAAGGAAAGAAGCCCCCTTTTTAAAAGAAGTACTTCGAAACTCTCAGTAGAGTATTTTTTTTGTTGTTTGTCTCTGATTCCAATCTAAATAGCAGCACAAGCAATAATGTGGAAAACTCACAACTGAGAGTTTTCCATCTTCTGGAATGATCGTCCTCTGACCTCTTGTTTTGATAAACCTGTAACTCCATGCTGACTGTGGTCTCTACCACGCCCTTGCTGGTCTCTCCTGACAAAGACACACCTTTGAAAAGTATGCAGCATGCTTGATGACTTTTTCCACGTTGTAAAACCTTTCCATTGAGCAATGATGTGCTTGTTGTTGAAGCGATTAAATAAAGCAATAATGGGCGAGGAATAATTTCTTGTTTAATGAAGGAGCTGTTGTGGACAATGGCTCGAACGGCTCTAAACGTTCAAATGGGAATTGTGGCTTGCCAAATACCTGCATTCATTCATTGAATACGCCCTCCAAAAGGATTTTTTTTTTAAATCTCAGATTCAATTTTGTTTCTGATGAACCAACAAGTTGGTTTTTTTTTTTTTTTTGCAGTACCAGGGTTTGAACCCAGGGCTATTCTACCTCTGAGCTACACCCCCAGTCCTATCTTTTAACTCTTTATTTTGAAACAGGGTCTCACTAAGTTGCAGAGGGCCTCACTAAGTAGCTGAGGCTGGCTGTGAACCCGGATCCTCCAGTCTCAGCCTCCAGTTGGGGTTATTTAAGATGGTCAAATGGAATGGTTTAAAACTTAATTCACCTAGTTCCGCCCCCTCGGTTTAGATTTTGCTGTATGCACTACACAATGTTCCTTTATCCTGGAGAGAGCAGACAGGATGTATGCTATGCCCGGGTGGAGACATCCCAGGATTCAGGTGGTCTCCTGATCCTGCACAAAACCCCCAGGGCTCTACCTGGGGCAGAGAGGGCTGGGTCTCCTAGTTCTCCTTCACTGCCATGAGTTTCCCCCCAAAAGTCTTCATAAGACACAGACACACACAACAAAAGAAAGACGCTATCCCAGAACATAGTTCTCTGCAACTGGGATGTTATTCATGAGACAGCTACTGACTGTGGGTGACTCAGTAGAATGGGGTTTCTCTGGGGTTTTCCTTTTAACTAAGCTTCTGCTGATTTGGGTCATGAAATCATGGCCCCTTTAGATCACTGCTGGTGCGTTCCCACTCACCACCACCACCCCTTATTTTTTCCAGTGCTGGTGATGAAGTGCCAAGTTCGTGATCCCACCAAAGACCACCAGGAGCCGATTCCGATGTAAAACACACAAGGGTCCTTTATTCAAGCTCGAGCTTGGGCTTCTAACGTGCACCAACGCGGTGGTCACAGAGAGAAGTTCCTTGCTTTCCAAGAACAAAGCTTTTATCCCTTAAGGAGGCAGCCCACCCCACCTTTACATTGATAGGTTAGTTAAAAACATAAGCTTGTTGGCCTTCCCTGGTTGGTTTAATTTTCGCGCCTTAGGTAGGGGTCATCATTAGGGAAGCATTAACCCTATATGGTGACATTTAAGCTGATTGGCCGGGCCCGCAGTACCTTTCTCAGGAATGTCCAGGATGGCTGGGGGGCCTGCTGACTCTGGTCAGAGTGGCCTCGACCAAATTATCTGGAATTCCAGACCCAGGTGTGCTTGACACTGATTGGCTGTTTCTAGGGGTTGCTAGGGACAAGATCAGATTAGCACACTTAATGGTTTCTACAGGGTATGGGGCATCAGGCTATAGAAACTTAACTTCTAGAAAAACAGATACTTAGGCCTATTCTACTTAAAGCTTTAACTAAAGCCTGTCGTGGCTTCACTTTGGTTCTTCAGTGACAGAACCCAGGGCCTCCTGTGTGCTAGGCGACCACTCTACCCTGAGCTATATCCCAGCCCTTTCCTTTCTCCTGTAACTAACCTTTCCACTCACTTCTTGTTAGGAACCGCAACAGATAATTCTGTAGTTTGGTTTCCCTCCCCTGCCTATGCTTTGGATACCAGGTGGGAGATTTTTAAATTATTCCTCACAAACTCAGTCCTTGCTTATCTGCTTGGAAAGCATTCAAATAGGAAGCACAAATGGGGGACACGGGAAGTTTATTTAGAGAAGCGAAGGTACCATATGAGAAAGGCCATGAAGAGGCGAAAGGGTGGCCCTCCAGGGGAAAGCGCCTGGAACGGGCCATTCCTGGGGATAGAAGGCAGCGTGGGACAATGGGGTTACAGAGAAGGGGTCTGGAGCAGTCTGTTTCCAGGTATGAAGTGGCCGGGAGTCTTCCACATGTAGGATTTTTATAGTCTCTCTGCACACCTTATTTACACTACATTACTGGGTGGTCCATTGACCTTTGTCCTTTGCAACTTAGTGACCCTGCCATTGTTCCTCCACAGAAGAGGGGGGCAGAGTGAGCAAGGCTCTGCAGGTAAACTTCCGGGTCATCCCAGTAGACCCCACCTGCTAATGTCTAGCTAGCTACCTAACACTTTCACCCCCGCCTGACCTCACAGGGCAGTGTGTGGAAAGACAAGATGTGCTTTTGCCCAGGCCACTTACCCCTGGGGCCCAGAGGCTGGCATCTGATCCTGGGTGGGACTGACCGGCCCTGCTTCTGCCTTCGCCAGGAGTCCCAGCTCTGAGGCCTGGAGGGAACAGTCAGGAAAGGAAGGGAACCACAGAGACCTGAGAATCAGCTGTTTCTCTGGGTCTGATTTTCTGTTTAAAACCATCCAGCGACTTTTCACCCATTTAGATTAAATTCAAATCCCTTCACCAACCCTGTCTGTCCAGTTATCAGAACCATCGTTGAAATCCAATCCAGATAAAGGAGGCAAAGTTGGTATTTCATTTACACAGAGTGCTATGGTAAATGTCAAGCCAGGCGTTAGGATCCCCCAGCATTTCCCTCCCATACAGGCAAAGATGAACCCAGGCGCAGGGCCACAGCCTCATGACACATAGATGTCAGCTTCCAGCAGGAGGAGGCGTCTCTCAGCGGACTGAGGCATGCAGGGCCCAGCCCCATGTCCCTTTCTTGGAAGGACCGGGGTTCTCAGTGGCACTTTGAGTGTCCCAGGTACCTGTGTAAAGGACTAAAGCAGTCGGGCGTGGTGGCGCACGCTTGTAATCCCAGTACTTTGGGAGGCGGAGACCGGAGGATCCGGGTTCACGGCCAGCCTCAGCTCTCTCGTTCTCTCTCTCTCCCTGTCTCTCTCTCTCTCTCTCTTTCTCTCCTTAGTGAGGCCCTCCGCAACTTCGTGAGACCCGGTTTCAAAATAAAGTATAAAAAATAGGACCGGGGGCATAGCGCGGAGGTAGAACGCCCCTGCGGTCAATCCCTGGTACCCCCCCCAAAAAAAAAAAAGGACTAAAAGCAGAGGGGATTTCTAGCAGGCTAGAGAAGAGAAAAACCTAGTTCTGCTTCAACTTATCTGTATGGTGAAGAGTCTTGGTGTATATCTGTCTAGACTGAGCTGAACAAAGAAAACAAAAAACTCAGTGTTCATTTGGTGTATTATTAGAGCTAGGACCAGAACAGGGTAATGATGGATCATTAAATTTGAGTGTTCTGACAGTCAACTTCAAAACTCACCCAATTAGTTAATTGTTGGCTGTAGCTGGTGTCATGATACTTTTGCTTGAATAGAACAGTATATCCAGCTCAAAAGGTACGGGGAAATTCTTATATAACAAGGATTCTGAAGAAGAGAGAGAGAGAGAGAAAGAGAGAGAGAGCTGAGGCTGGCCGCGAACCCGATCATCCGGTCTCCACCTCCCAAAGTACTGGGATTACAAGCGTGCAACACCACGCCTGGCTGGTAGTTTCTATTTGTAATCCCAGTACTTGGGAGGCTGAGACAGGAGGATCGCAGGTTCAAGGACAGCCTTAGCAATGCTGCGAGACTCTGAGCAACCTAGTGAGACCCTGTTTCATAGCAAAAACATAAAAGGGCTGGGGGTGGAGCTCGGAGGTAGAATGCCCCTGGCTTCAGTCCCCAGTACCACAAAAACAAACAAAAGAACAAGGAGTCTGGAGCGAGGATGGTCCTGAGGGGTCATCGGATCAGAGGCTCATTAAAAGAAAAGATGTCAGGCTGGGCGTGGTGGCACACGCTTGTAATCCCAGTACTTTGGGAGGCGGAGACTGGAGGATCCGGGTTCGCGGCCAGCCTCAGCTCTCTCTCTCTTTCTCTCTCTCTACCTAGTGAGGCCTCCGCAACTTCGTCAGACCTGGTTTCAACATAAAGTATAAAAAAAATAGGGCCGGGGGTGTAGCGCGGAGGTAGAACGCCCCTGGGTTCAATCCCCGGTACCACACACAAAAAAAAGAAAAGATGTCATCTTTCTGGTTTCCCTTCCTCAGAGCATGCGTGCCACCTCCTCCTACCTCCCTGTGGTCACAAGTTGGTCACAGCAGTTTCAAACATTGTGGGCTCACACAAAAACCTCCAGTGGGTCAACAGTGAAGAGCATGTTCCTTCTCCTGTCCTATTTTTAGAATCAGTGCTCTATAGAGTCCTGTCTCCTTGGCTAGTGCTGGATCAGGAGCCATCCCACCAATCCCTGACCTGCAGAATGACGTAGGAGGTTCAACTCCCATCTCCTCCCAGCGCTGAGGAGGACTCGTCTCCTTGACAACTGACTATACCCCAAGTAGGGGTAGCAAAGATGTAAAGAGACAAAGGTGGCTCCCAATCGTATTCGCCACAGTGATTTAGGCAATTTTTCCATCTGGTAAAAGATAATATCAGTATTTTTTGTTGTGGTGGAACTAGGGATTGAACTCAGGGGCATTCTCCCTCCAAGCTACACCCCAGTCCTTTTTATATTTTGTTTTGAAACAGGGATAGGTTGCTGAGAGTCTCACTAACTTGTTGAGGCTGTCTACCAACTTGTGATCCTCCTGTCTCAGCCTCCCAAGTACTGGGAATACAGGTATATACCACCACTCCAGGCAATATCAATATTTTAATAGAGACTAATCGGCATTGATATAATATGTACACACACACACACACACACACACACACACACACACACACATATGAGCTACTTCTTATTAGCTAGGCTAAGGTTTTATTTAATTAATTAATTTATTTATTATTTATTTATTTATTTTGTGGTACTGGGAATTGAACCCAGAGGCATTCTACCCTCGAGCTACACCCCAGCCTGATTTCATTTCTTATTTGGAGACAAGGTCTCACTAGGTTGATGAGAGTCTCACTACTTGCTGAGGCTGTCCTCAAACCTGCGATCCTCCTGTCTCAGCCTCCCAAGTACTGGTATTACAGGCGTAAACCACCACGCCCAGCTTTAGGCTATGGTTTTAGAGTAGAGAAAATAAGGACAGGCCTTTACAAGATACAGTGATTAAGTCTTATTTTACAGCATGCATATACCTAGCAGCTCCACATAATAAACTGACTTTATTTTTACCATGTGTTGTCAAATTTAGCTTGTATCATCAAAAAGACAAACAATTTCCAAGTGAAAGATGTGTTCTCTGCAGAGAAATAAACACCCTAGCACAATAGAATCCCCTGCCCAAATTGATAAATTCTTCCAAATGGAAAACCTAGTTTAATGAAACAAATAGGATCATTGGAACTTTAAAAAGATCATTATCCCTCCACTAATACTTAATTGCAATTGTGTTCAATACTGCTTCGAGAGACAACTTTTCAATTAAGAGTCGCACTTGTTCATTACCTTATTACTCTGTGTGAAGAAATGTGATTACGCCATGAAAAGCTTATCTGAAAATAGCCACAGAATTTCAGTGACTGAGAATGGGAAATACAGGGACTTTAAACCTTTAAAGTGACACTGAATAAACTGTAGATGTGGCCCAGAAAGAACTTATGCATTATTTAATACATATTTACTCAGAGTTTAAAATCTTAAAGTCTTTTTTCTTCTTTCTTGGGTTATTTTTTGTGATTATATATATATATATATATATATTTGTACTGGGAATCAAACCCAGGACCTCAAACATACTAGGCAATCATTCTACCACTGAGCTGCATCCCCAACTTTTAAAATTTCTTTTTATTTTAAGGCAGGGTCTTGCTAAGCTGCTCATGCTAGCCTCGAACTTGGGATCCTCCTACTTCAGCCTCCTAAGTAGCTGGGATTATAGCATGCCCCATCACACCTGGTCTGTGATGTTTTTCAAACCAAAAAAATACAATAATTATGGGGAAAGCAATAAATTAGTCACATTGTTGAAAGCCATGCTATTCTTCATAAACTTATTTTTATAAAATCTATGTGAAATTCAGAAACTTCTAAGCAGGTTACTACTTTTGTCCTATATTTGACAAAATGAGAATGAATTGATTTAAAGTTGATCTTATGTTCAGATATATCACTTTTTGTATCTCTTTTCCATGATGACCAAGTCTAAGAACTGGAAATTAGTGTATTTCAGAAGCAGATTATCAACAAATCTGCTTTGACTTTTTCTCTCTGTTAGTCTATTTTAAAAACATTACTTTTTCTCCCTGGAAGATATATTGATAAATATGAATGCAATATATTTACCAGGTGTTCTGGTCAGCAGTCTCACTGTTGTGACCCAATAAGCCTGAACACACACAACTTAGAGGAAGGAAGATTTATTTGCTCACAGTTTTTGGAGATTTCAGAAGTTCAGTCTATATCAGGATGGATCTTCCTAGCTCAGGGCATGGTGGCAGGAAACAGAGAGAAGGAGAGAGCAAGTCTCCGCTCTCACATCACAGAGGCCAGAATCAAGAGAGAGAACAAGGAAGGAGGAGCCTTGTATACTCCCCAAGGCCACACCCCCAGGGACCCACCTCCTCCAGACACACCCTACCTGCCCAGTAAATCCATTACAATGGATTTATCCTCTGATGAGATTACAACCCTCATGACTTAATTATATTAATTCTGAACATTAATACGTGAGCTCTTCAGGGGCCATTCTATACCTAACCGTAACACCAGGCCTTTTCTCATGCATCATTTCTTTTCATTTCACATCATTTCCACTCTACAAATGGATATGGAGGTACAACAATGTAGTTTCCCAGCCTAAAGGTGGCTGAGCTAGATCTTGTGTGTGTGTGTGTGTGTGTGTGTGTGTGTGTGTGTGGTACTGAGGATGGAACCCAGGGGCATTCTACCTCCAAGCTATACTCCCAACCCTATTTTATTCTTTTTTATTTTGAAATAGGGTCTCACTAAGTTGCGGTGGGCCTCACTAAGTTGCCGAGGCTGGCCACGAACCTGTGATCCTCCTGTCTCAGCCTCCCAAGTACTGGGATTACAAGCATGTGCCACCATGCCCGGCTCGAGCTGGATCTTAAATCAGATCTTTCAGCTTCAACAGTATGGTGTTTTGTTTTGTTGTAGTGCTGGGGATTGAACTCAGGGGTACTCTACCACTACACTACATCCCCAAACCTTTTTATTTCTTATTTCGAAACAGAGTCTCACTAAATAGCTGAGGCTACCCTTGCACTTGGGATCCTCCTGCCTCAGCCTCCTGAGTTGCTGGGATTATAGGCATGTGCCACCAGGCTCGGCCAATAATCTATTCTTTTTGGTAAATGCATGTGCTTCTGACCGGAAGGAACATTGTGAATACATAGATTTCTTTCTTACTCTATAAATGATTGTCGGGGAAGGTAATGAAAAAATATTTAGAACTCTCAGACTTACCCTTAGATACGCGGGGTTCATCTGAAGGAATTCAGAACACATCGTCCCCAAATATGCCACTTTGGCATAAGGATTGTTTTGAGCTAAGGGTATTTAAAAAAACATCAGGTGCAAGCAGGGCACTCTCACCTCCCCTCTTTCTTCCTGAAAGTAGGAGATGAACCCTCCTATGGAAGGTGCCCTCCCTATACCAGGAGGAAGTAACATTCCTACTATCAAGGACAGGAAGTTAAGCCTTGTTAAACTAACCCTTATCTTTTAAGTCACTTCTCCACCCAGTTAAGTACTCTACCCCAGACCCCTTTGACTTTCGTCTTTTCACAGTTTACTACTCTTTGCCCGACTCAGTATAGGAGTGACTCTAACTGCTCCCTTAAGTCTTCATTTCCTTATGAGTGTTTCTGTGTCACATAAAACTTACATTAAATAATTGTGCATGCTCTTCTGCGGTTAAGCTGCTTTACGGCAATTTAATTCCCAGGCCCAGCCCAAAGTCCTAAGAGAGGTACAATTTTGCCCCCCGCCCCCTACGATCCTTACCTTCTTTGGTAAAGACATAAAAACTGCCTTAGAGCCTGGAAAAATACCACTGATAGATCTACTCTTAGATGACTTAAAGCCAAGAAAAGATGTTATTCCTGGGCACTGGGATCTTTCTTTCTTTTTTCCATCCTGGAAATTGATTTCCCCCTCAGACCTAGTATTGACTTTAAGAGAATATTGGTAGGAATGGCACATGATGCTGTGGAATTAGGATTTCTCCAATGGGAGGGGAATGTGACATCTCAATGTTATCTTATTTATGAAGGGAGAAAAGTGTTAAAGAAGTCAAAACAAGCAAACACACTTATGCTATAGAAAGACAACTGCTATACACATTATCCACTGAGCAACATTTGGGAAACAAACATGATCAAGACGAAGGGTGAGGGGACCTGGTTTCTGGTCCTAACTCTGCCACTAACTCTACAAGTGTTACGGAGTTACTTCTTTTTTTTTTTTTTTTTTTTTGCGGTACCGGGGATTGAACCCAGGGGCGTTCTACCTCCGCGCTACACCCCCGGCCCTATTTTTTATACTTTATTTTGAAACTGGGTCTCATGAAGTTGCGGAGGGCCTCACTAAGTAGAGAGAGAGAGAGAGACAGAGAGCTGAGGCTGGCCGCGAACCCGGATCCTCCGGTCTCCGCCTCTCAAAGTACTGGGATTACAAGCGTGCGCCACCACGCCCGGCCTATGGAGTTACTTCTTGTTGGATCTCAGGTTCTTCTAAAACAAACATGGTGCTGGATTAGACAACTTCCGAAGGTCTTTAGTTCTAAAGTGTGAGCTCCCAGTAGAACAATGAGCAGATAACCAAGAGATGACTAGCAGCCATGCAATGGAGGTGGCGCTTCCCTTTCCCCTGTATAACATATATATTTCTCTAGCCTTGTGCAGGGATTCAGCTTGCCCTGACTATAGCCGTCTTGCTCATAACCACCATTTTGCCTGCCAGGTAACCCTGGGCACATTCCGAATTCTGTAAGATAAAGTTATTAAGATAGTCAGCTGAGCATTTTGTGCCATGCCTGGACTTTTTCTTTTTTCTCTTTTGCAGTGCCGGGGATTGAACCCAGGAGCATTCTACCTCCAGGCTACACCCCACAGGGTCTCACTAAGTTGTGGAGGGCCTCACTAAGCAGCTGAGGCTGGCCGCGTACCTGGATCCTTGGGTCTCAGCCTCCCAAGTACTGGGATTACAAGCGTGCGTGACTTTTTCTTAACTGATATTCGACACATCAATTGTTTTTGAGAAAGCCCAGGAACATTCTGGCTGGCTGTGGCCCTTCTTGTTTGAGCCTAGCGTAAGAACCCCTTCTGCCTGCTTTTGGGTGCAGAATCCTCCTGTTTTCCTGTCACCGGACACAAGCTTCTGTTCTTAAGTCCCTAGTAAGTTACATCCTGTGCAATCCTGGATTTGTCTGTCTCTTTCTTTGGTCTCGCAGCACCTTCTACCTTGGTGGCCACGTCTCATACGCTGGGTTTTTCTGAAATGCCTTGGTTGTCAGGCCACACTTACAGTGAATTTTAAAATATGAATTTCTCCCTCACCGTTGTGATGCACTTTACTTCCATCATTTCCTCCTTTCAACACATTCTACTAGGTGCCAGGCCCAGTGGTTGTCATAAAGGATACACTCAAAGCTTCCAGAGACAGCCATTTTGAAGTAGGTGAAGTCCCAGGGAGACAGAAAAAGAGGCCCTAAATAGATAGGGACCTGAAATCTACAAGCATGACTAGTCATGCTTGTCCCTTTAGTTAGATGAACAAAACCTTCAGCATAGGCTTGTAACACATCAACTAGAACAAAAACACATTAAGTTAAATGGCACCAGAGTCAAAGATGTACACAATCTGCCCACAAAGGATTTATGGATATACTGTTTTGACAAAAAGGAAATTCTGAAGCCCAAATATACAATGATTGTCATGAGACTTGATTTTCAAGCTGGGCGTGGTGGTGCACGCTTGTAATCCCAGTACTTGGGAGGCTGAGACAGGAGGATCACAGGCTCGAGGCCAGCCTCAGCTACTTAATAAGGCCCTCCTCAACTTAATGAGACCCTGTTTCAAAAATAAAGAATAAAAAAAATAAGGCTGGGGGTGTAGCTCAGAGGTAGAATGCCCCTGGGTTCAACCCCCAGTACTGCAAAAAAAAAAAAAAAAAAAAAAACCCTGATTTTCAAAGAAGTTTGTCTGAGAACCTGTATATTTCTTTCCTGAAAAATCACATATACAATCAGAGAGCTCAACGCCGGAGGTGTCACCCCTCTTCTCTGAGAAGCAAAAGGGTCACCCATACCCATTTTTGGGGTCTACATTTCTTTGCTGTCCTTAAATAAATCCTTGCTGTGCCTCGCTTTCTGATGCATCCTGAAGTTCTTTTTCACTGTGACTGACCGTCAGGAACCTGCCCACCAAGATGCGGTCCCCTTCTCTTTGGAGGGACCTCCTGGGACACCTGATAACCAGCACCTGACAGGACACTTGAGATCTTTTTTTTTTTTTCGGCACCGGGGATGGAACCCAGGGGCATTCTACGTCCGCGCTACGTCCCCGGGCCTATTTTTTATACTTTATTTTGAAACTGGGTCTCACAAAGTTGCAGAGGGCCTCACTAAGTAGAGAGAAAGAGAGAGAGAGAGAGAGAGAGAGAGAGCGCGAGCTGAGGCTGGCCGCGAACCCGGATCCTCCTGTCTCCACCTCCCAAAGTACTGGGATTACAAGCGTGCGCCACCATGCCTGGCCTGACACTTGGATCTTAACAGAGACTAAACTGGAAGCTGAAGGGTTGGGAAAGTTGCCCTTGGAATTGGAGGAGAATAAAGGCAATATCTATATGAGAAGATTCTGGTGTGAGCTTGGAGAGCACACCACACAATGGCTACAGGTACAAAAGCATGGAGGCCCCTTGTAATAGTTGGGTCTGGTTTGTCAACTTGACCCTCTTAAGATCATGTGACTTTGGGTGTGTAACAGCAGATTGAACCGGAAGTCCTGCCCTAAATGTGGGCAGCAGGGTTCTGATAGGTGCAGGACTTGGATAAAAAAAGGAGAAAGCCACGTAGAAGAAGCCGCTACTCTTCCTGAGGAGAATGCATCTGCTCTCGTTTGAGATCGTCAGTCTGCAATTTTGCCGTTTCCTTGAGGAGCTTCTTGATCTTCTGCTCTAGTCTGGATCCTCGGCCTCCAGCCTTCGAACTGAAGCTTCGCCGTCGTTTCTCCGAGGAGCTTCCTTGTCTCCACATCTTGGACTGGACTTTGAACTGAAGCTTCGCCGTCGTTTCTCCGAGGAGCTTCCTTGTCTTCACATCTTGGACTGGACTGAATTGGTGGTTGCTTCAATCGTGGGGCTCCAGCTCTTAGACCACCTGACCAGCTGCTGATTCCTCTGACTCTTCACGTGCGGTCGAAATTCAGGACTGCATTGTGAGCTAATCTAATAAATCCTTTTTTTTCCCCTTCATTCTGTGAATTCTGTTGATATTCTGTTGATCTGTTGAACCCTGACTAATACACCCCCGGCCTCTGGGAGTGCAGATATAAAGCCACACATTATTTTGGTCTCGAAGGCCCTCAACTGAAGGATCACCATCTTTGAACCAAGAGGCCTTCTTTGGGGGGGGGGTTGTGGGAATTGAATCCAGGGACACTGTACCTCTGAACTACACCTCCAGCTCTTTTTATTTTCTGAAACAGGGTCTCACTAAATTGCTGAGGCTGGCCTTAAACCCGAGATCCTTCTGTCTCAGCCGTCTAAGTGCTGGGATTATAGGTGTGTGCCACCATGCCAGACACCAAGCGGTTCTCTTGCTCCTGGTGAAAGAGGAACCAGTCGCCAACTTAGCTCTACTTCGACTCCATCTTCCCTGTTTTTTCTTTTCTTTTCTTTTTCTTCTCCTTCTGAGTTTTCTTGAGCCATCCTCTTCTTCAATCACCTTGAATTTTCTTTTCATTTTGTGGTACCAGGGATTGAACCCAACTCTGAGCTACACCCTCAGCCCTATTTTTTATTCTTTATTTTGAAATAGGGTCTCACTAAGTTGCGGAGGGCCTCACTAAATAGCTGAGGCTGGCCACGTACCTGGATCCTCCGGTCTCAGCCTCCCAAGTACTGGGATTACAGGCATGCGTCGCCATACCTGGCACCTTGAATTTTAGAAACAACCAATCTGATGGATTAACATTTTGTAAGAAGAGTCAAAACTATGCCCAAGGCAACAGCAACTTTCTTTTCTATTTTTCCTCCTCCTCCTCCCACCTCCTCCTCCTCTTCTTCCTCCTCCTTTGGTCCTGGGGCCTGAATTTAGGGGCATTCTACCTCCAAGCTATACTCCCAGCCCTTTTTTATTTTTTCTCTTGAAACAGGGTTTCACTAAGTTGCTGAGGGTCTCACTAAATTACTGAAGCTGGTTTCAAACATGCAATCTTCCCGTCTCAGCCTCCCAAGTATTGGGATTACAGGCCTGCTCTACAAGGCCTGGCGACTTTCTTACGGTGACAAGGCCCCACCTGACCACTCCTGAGATGATGATCCACTTGCTTTGCCAACTATGCAGACCCCAACCCTTGCCCTCATTCGCCTTTCTGTTAAACCTCAAAGTCTGTCAGCTAGCCGGGTGTGGTGGCACACACTTGTAATCCCAGTACTTGGGAGGCTGAGACAGGAGGATCACAGGTTTGAGGACAGTCTCAGCAAGTAGTGAGACTCTCATCAACCTAGCAAGCCTCTGTTGCCAAATAAGAAATAAAATTGGGCTGGGGGTGTAGCTTGAAGGTAGAATGCCTGTGGGTTCAATCCCCAGTACCACACACACACAACAATGTCTGTCAGCCTGTCAAAGACAGGGCTAAGGACACAGGTCCCCTTTGTTTTCCCAGTATAGCTATACTAATTAGAGCTCCTTTCCCAGCTGGGCATGGTGGTGTATGCCTGTAATCCCAGTACTTGGGAGGCAGAGACAGGAAGATATGCAGGTTCGAGGCCAGCCTCAGTGATTCAGCAAGACCCTCAGCAACTTAGTGAGAACCTATTTCAAAATAAATAATAATAATAACAATAATAATCATAATAATGAGCAGGGGTAAAAGCCCCTTTCTGTCACTTTTTCTGTTTGGTTTTTGGTATGAGTGACAAGAACTAATTTGTTGGGACCCCCAGAGGCAGACCTTTGGCCTAATTTTTGTATTAGGCTCTGTTTTTTCTAGTTTTAACTCTATTCAATGTGTCCTTTGCACTATGAGCAAGAAAAGCTGTTCTAAGGAAAATCAGCGTGTAGGTGCTTCAATGGGAAGAATGCGACCGTGTCAGTTATTAGTTGTGTAATTATAAATAAATGTCTTTAGCTTTTAATTCATTCTCCTCTTGTAAAAATGGGAGCTAAGAACAGCCTCCTTGTAAATCATGGAGATTAAATGAAGGATTAAAAGATGTACCTGGCACACAGACTCACTTTAAGTCATAGATATTATTAAAAGAAGCATTCTCCAAATGATTCCTTTGGTGAATTTAATAATCATTCTATAATCTTGACATCCTAATGCCCCACTATTGAACTAGACATATTTCATCAACTCGTTGGGCCATTACAGTTGAGCAGTCTCCACCTCAATCAGTCATATAGCATTTGCAAAAAAAAATTAATTGGAAAAGAAGTACAGTAGAAAGCTGGGCATGTTGGCATAGGACTGTAATCCCAGTACTTGGGAGGCTGAGATGGAAGGATCACAGGTTCAAGGCCAGCCTCAGCAACTCAGCAAGGCTCCAAGCCACTTAGACCCTTTTTCTTTTTTTTTTTTTTTGCGGTACCGGGGATTGAACCCAGGGGCGTTCTACCTCCGCGCTACACCCCCGGCCCTATTTTTTATACATTATTTTGAAACTGGGTCTCACGAAGTTGCGGAGGGCCTCACTAAGTAGCTGAGGCTGGCTGCGAACCCGATTCTCTGGTCTCAGCCTCCCAAGTATTACAAGTGCGCGCCACCACGCCTGGCTTAGACCCTTTTTCAAAAAAAGAAAAAAAGCAATCAAGGATCGCCAAAAAAAAGAAAAAAAGCAATCACACTAACAGGTGAGGCAGCATACACCTGTAATCTCAAGTACTTAGGAGGTGAGGCAGGAGGATTGCAAGTTTGAGGCCAGCCTGAGCAACTCAGTGAGACCCTGCCTCAAAATAAAATAAAAAGGACTGGATATGTAGCTCAGTGTTGGCGTGATTGCCTGGCATGTATGAGGCCCTGGGTTCAATCACCAAACCACAAAATGACAGCAACAAAATGGGGTGACTGTACAAGAAAGGTAGAACTAAAGTCCTGGATTTTATTAGACTCTACATTCCACTGGGGCCAGAGCAGTAGCCTACTTTTTGTATTTTTGAAATGATGTTTTGAATGGATGAATTAATAAATACGTAATAATTGCTATTGCAAATATATAAAATAGTAAAATCTGGATGTGTAGCCGTAAAACAAAAATATTTTTACAAATGAACTACCATTATTTAACATCATTATTAAAACCATATTTTTCATGGATATAGTTTATAAGCATATTCTTTGTGTTATGGTGAACAATTCTTGTATATTTTTCTATTATTGCAAAGTTTTTTATTATTTTAGTCAACAGATATATATAAAATTAAAGAATATTATTATTTATATTAATAATATTATTTGATATCGTTTTATAACAACTGGAATACCTAATTAAGATCTTTTTATGGCCAACCCTACGTACGGTTTTACTTTATTTTCAATAATATGATGCAAAACTGCTTAAAATTAAAATAGGGACACTATTACTTCTATGAGTACTGGGGTTTCTCCAACTCTGTTGTCTCATTTAAATAATGTGATGTATGCTTTCATGCATCTTTCCTGTGTTACAACAAGCCCTACAGAGTATATTGGACTTCATTAACATTGCATATGCCTGATTAATTATTAAAATTTCAATACAGTCTTGAATTTCTACGGATATTTAAAAACAATTCAAACTGTATATCTGTGATTAATGACCTTAGCATAATTCCCCTGGTAGTTAAACTGAGCTTTGCTCTTCAGAAATAGCCAGACATAACCAGTCCAACAACACCTTGAACAGAGCTCGTTTTCAGCCATAGTTAGGTATTCCAGTAGAGGACGGAATTGAGGAAAGAATTGACAGCCAAATTTCATATCACATGAGAAAGAAAAACGTTTCACATGGCAACTGAGAGTTGCCTCTTCTAGATTTGTAGGGAAATGAGGGCCGTTACTTCAGGTCTAAGGCTTAGAATAAAATAAAAAAGATGGGAAACAAGTGAACAAGTAGCATGAGAATAGAATTCATAAATGGTTGTGTGTGTGTGTGTGTGTGTGTGTGTGGTGCTGGGGATTGAACCCAAAGGCATTCTATCTCCAAGATACACCCCCAGCCCTATTTTATTTATTTATTTTTATTTTTTTGTAGTACTGGGGATGGAACCCAGGGGCCTTCTACCTCCGGGATACACCCCCAGACATATCTTATTTCTTTTTTTTTTTTTTTTTTTT